>JAQZBX010054582.1:8555-18712 GCA_029593785.1 Cabassous unicinctus
CCACAAAGTCCAAGATGGATAATAACAGTACTCTGGTCATAGAGATAGGCTCATAAATAAATAATTATAATGTGATAAATCTTATCAAAAATTAAGGCAGACATATTAGCCTAAAGCTAAATGTGAGAATTAGAGATACAATGAGGGAAGGTAATAATGGAATTAAGCATTGAAAGAACAAATGTATGAACTCCTTTGAAATCAAGAAAGGTGATCAAGAGTACAAACAGAATCTTGAGAAATTAGAAACTGTTATAGGGTTAGATACCTTTTAAAGCATGAGTATATTGAGCTCACAATCAAATAATCTGATATCAGTGGCAAGGTCTAAAATGTGTCCTTTGCTCTGCAGAAGAATTATCCAAATATGAATCACTATCAGTATCAGAACTTAGGTGCTGAAACCTACTACCTTGAAATCTAAAATTCTAAGCTTTAAATGCAAAAATGTGTTTCTTAATGGTCAATGGTCAGCTTGTGAAAGGAGTTTGAGAACAAATACATTTTAAGCTCATACAAATATAATAGACTCTAGAAATATGTTGGCTTTTGTAAGTACTTCCACCTTTATATGGTCTTCAAAACCTAATGCAATGGTAGCAAGCTAGATCTGTGATAAAACAATAAAACAAAATGTCAATTGTAGAATCTATATGGTGGGTATATAGCTCTTTAGCATATAACTTGTAAATTTTATGTATGCTTGAAAAATTTCGTAATAAAATGTTGGAAAATAAAAGCAAAAAAAAAAACAAAACTGAAGGCAGGGAGGCAAGAAGAGTAGTGGTGTTACATTAGGTGGGGCAATCAGGGACTGTCTCTGATAAGGATCTGAATCAGAGATTGAAGGAAATGAAGGAATGAGAGCCATGTAAGCATCTGGAAAAGAGTATTCTACCAGGTGGGGCAAGCAAGTGCAGAAACCCTGTGTGGAAGTATGTTTGATGTGTTAAACTGCAAGGGCACCCGTGTGGCTAGATTATAGTAGCAGCCGATGACACAACCTGAGCAGGCTAAGGATTTTAGGTGTTATTCTAAGATGGAAAGTCACTGGATCATCCTGAGCAAAAATGACTGACATGATCTGACGTACATTAAAGTTCTAGCTGTTACATGGGTATTAGCTAGTACAAAGGAGCAAAAACTGGGCAGTAAAAAGTGGGAAACTGTCTGCAGTTCTTAGTAATCTTGCAACCAAGAATGATGTTAAGAGCGGCAAGGACAAATCATGAAGTCTTCGTAATACTTTCCTTCCTTCCTTTCACTATCAAGAGAGAGTTATCAATTGCTACCTTTATTTACTCTACTTAAAACATCCGCTCGTCTTTGATCGGCTACTATCTGGTCTCAGTCCCCAAACACATGAATGCACCGACCCTACAAGAAATGCCATGAAGTACACCATCGGTCTCTCTCTGACCTCTTTTGGCCTTTTGCTCCTAGCTACACAGGAGGCCGATCCCACTCCTGTAACTTGAAATATTACCCTTCCTTCCACCCTTTGCTACTTCGTCGGCAGCAGCATCAATTTCGCTCGTTTAAATTAATAAGTAACCTAAAGATGTCTGGTAGAAGGATGTGGCTCATTAAATAACATTTGAAAGCTCCCTTTCTCTGAATACCATTCCTTAATTCCTCCTACTGTTATGCACAGATAAAACCCGGGCAACTAGCAGCGAACCCATTCGCATCCCTTGCTCCCGGCGCACTCTACCCGGCCTTTGCTCCCAGACGCAAAGCCTTAGTACCTTACCTCCGCTCTCCGCAGTGTGTTTGTATTCATCTTCTATCTCCGGTGCTGCGGTCCTGGCTATCATTTTCATCTCTTTTTTCTTCTTTAGGGAATTTTTCAGCTTTTTCTCCACACTCACACGTGACTTTAGCACGGCAGCGGCCATTATCCCTCAACGGAAGTGTCCCTGAGAGTTGTGTCCGGTGGCAACGAAAGGAACTTCGCCATCTAGTTCCAGTGACACTAGGTTCCGGGGCGGGGTCTTCTAGTCCGAAGTTCCGGGACTTGAGTCTCAGAAGATGGTTTAGTGAGAGGGTGGCTGACTTAGGGTCTCTACGTAAGATCTCCACGTAGATTTCAGGACAAAAATCAGTGACTGTATAGTCTCAGCGGACTCTTTTGCCCGCTTACCCTTCCCCAGGTCTGACGCCTTATTTAATGTTGGTTTGGCCTGTTCGACAAAAGTCCCCTACGGTAGCACTAAACGCGCCGGCTGGTAGGAAGTGAGCGCCCTCTGATCAACCCTTTCAGTGGCTTCCAATTCCAAGCCTGATAGAATCTCACTTTCTTCTTTTGAATTTCAGTCTTACGGGATATCCAGCCGCATCCCTCTCCCTCCGCCCCAGCCTGGCCCCGGGAAGGGATGTTTGCGGCGCCTACCGCGCAGGGCACACCGAGACGCCGGCAGTGCGGATCTCTTGATCTCCGCGGGCGATGCTTCTCGCTCCTTTCAGGGGCCTGCTTCTTCCTGATGTCGGTCTCAACCTCCTCTCGGAGACCCGCGTTCTCTCCAAGCAGCTATCACAATGTGCATCTATTTCCCGCCCTTAAAATGTTGGCGCCTTGAGGTTAGGGACCGGGTCTCATTCATCACTGTACCCCCAAGGTTTGCACGGGGCTTGGGCGGGTGATAGATCTCAAAAGGTATTTGAATGAATGACAGAATGCGATTATAGACAAGATTAATGAGTTAGAAGGATAATGTAGCAAGCCCTCACATTGTGCTCTACAGGCCAAGTATGTTCTAAAGGCTTTCCCTAAACTTCAGCGATTTCCCGGAAGATCTATGAGAGTCTTGATTTTTAACGCACAAACTGGTTAAGAGGATATGACTTTCGAAGCTTGGCGTGTTCCGATTGATGTTTACGGAGGGTAAACCGATATTTATATCCCCAAACCCCAACACAACATTTTTTAAAGCAGAACTGCGTGCAGAAAAGGTTACATTCCAAATGAAATTGGTAAAAAAGCAGAACCCAGCATAAACCTTTTGAAAAATGCAAGTGTCAACAAATGGGGTGCACCTTAGGACATCACGGGTGCCCAGAAGCATCTCACCATCCAGCTCAGTATGGGCCTTTCACTGCCGCTGTGGGCTGGTCATGAACCTGTTTCCTGTTGCCTTTCATCTTTAACCCTTCTTTTGCCTAGTGTTATACAATGAGATCCAAACAAAGTTGGGAAAACCTTGAAGGGAATTGAGGAGAAAGAAGCCAAGTGAGAGAGAAAAAAATTATTACAATGGAATAGAAGATGTTCCTGCATATGAAGCAACATTTGTTCATATTATCTGGCCATCAAGAACTGATGCTTTGAGCATTTACATCTTAATGTATAAATTCTTCATATATAAGAATTTTACTGTGTTTAGTTGCAATTTAAGAAATTGCTGGGGGAGGAAGATCAGTTGATTTGTTACACATTTACTTTTTTAAAAAATAATATAAAATAGACTCCAGGTCTTCAAGCAGAAGTCTGATTTTCATAACTGGGTAACCAGTGTTAAGTAGGACATACCTGTATTTACTTATTTAATCTTCAGGTAATATTATTGTTCCCATTTTATAGATGAGGAAACTGGGGCAAGAGAGAATTAATAACTGCCCAAGGCCACACAGCAAGTATCAGAATCACATTCAAACCTAGGCAGTCTGCTCCAGAATCTGCTCAGTCACAGAGCTACACTGCCTACACAGACTATTTTACTTCGGCACTTAGCAAGTGTGAGCTGAAAATAGGCAATGGAAATTTCTGACAAGCACTGGCGTTCCTAAATTGCCCTTACAATGAACCAAAATAATTGACAGGATTCAAATGCTTGTTGTATTATGGAATGAACTGAAGTCACCTATGTGCTTACATGAAAATTTGTATAAATGAATTTGTGCTGCTTATCAATTTATTTTCTCCCAGCTCCAAATTCACCCTTTTTGGCTGCTCTGTGAAAATTGAGTTGGGTCCTTTAAATATTTTTCCTTTGCCAGCTGGCATGATGTTAAACTTTGTCAGTAGAGGTCACTAGAGAGACATTGCAAGAGGAAGGTGCCTTCCTCTTTGTTCCAGCATGCTCCTCTCAGCAGGCTCCTGCCACAGCTTCTCCAGCATCAGGCTCCTGGAGCAGACATGGCTTCTTCAGTGCCAGGCTCCTTAGAATGGGAGGTTTTAATGGCATCCGATGCCTGCAATGCTCAGTGGGCAGCAGTACCTTGCGGCCAGCAGCTTCCCCCAGCAAATCCTCTCCCCTTATGCAGTTTCATAGTGAAGTCCCTCTAGCACCTACCCATGAACAACTGTCCCTGGCACCTTAAAGGGCACAGATTCCAGAAAGTTCTGAAGGATGGGGTTCTAGCAGGTTCTGCTGGTGTGACATCACAGCAACTCCTCTGCCACCCAATGAGCCATAGCTTTACCCTCTGCAACAAGGAATGGATCTTATGTGTGCATTGGGCAGTGGCCCTCTATGTTGGGTACTGTATCTCAGCTTCGGGGTAGTCATTTCTCCTTATATTGGCTTTTACTATATTCTTTGGATTTCTCTTTACATCTTAGTGGCCTATCCCTTGCTATTCCAATCTGCTATTATAGTTAAAAATTCTTTATATTAAACTTTCCTGTTCAAATTGCTAAGCAGTTTCTGCCTCCTGATCGTCCCTGACTTTTACAAAGTCAGAATGAGTGTTGTGATGAAAATATTATAGGCATCCACATACCTTCCCTGCCTGCCTACAGCCATGTTAGAAAGTTCTATAGGGAGATAATTGTTTTGGAAAAGATGAAGGAGAGGGGGAGTTGTTAAGACAAGAGTTACCTATTAAAATGCCAATATTTATATGATGATAAAAGATAAAATATTTTTCTTCTGGCTGATTTGTTGTAGGTTGGCTGATATGAGTGCACTGAAGAGGCCTAAGTTCCTGGACACATAACAGAGAAGAGGGAGGGTTGATTGCACAGTGTATCCAGACCATCGGGTATTGCTGACTCGGGAGGTGTGGATGCTAATTTGGCAGGGACTCTGGAAAGAGATTCTGGTTAAATGGTAGTTCTTAGAGTTCCCTATAAAGAGAGGAATCTCTAAGGAGAGAGAGTAAAGAATAAGAAGAGATCTCAGGATTGTAGGGAATATCAGAGTTCTTATGTAGGAAGGAATAAGAAAGAGGAGTCAAGGTAGAGCATTATGCAGAGAGCAGTGCAAAGTCCCTAAACACTAGTGGGATAAATTCCTTAAATAAAGAGATTTTCATCAATGTTAAACTCACCTGAAATCTCAGAAGAAAATAAATCATAAGCATTTCATTGATTTGGCACTCAAAAAGAGATATAAAAGAAAACTTTAAAACAGTGGAAAGATGTACTATATTCTGAAGGGCAGGTCAAATGCTCTAAATATATTTATTCCAGCAAGAATCCCATTGGAAATAATTTTTGGAGGAGAGGGGCAGAAAACAGTCTCAATGAAATAATTCTAAATTTCAAAATAAGTAAACAAGAATAAGATTTTGTAAAGGGTCTTGAGGTAAAGCTTGATCTTTCAGATATTAGAACATACTATAAAGCCATGCTAATAAAAATCTACAGATCAAAAGAGAAAAATAGAGCTGAAACAAATCCTATAATATGTAAAAATGTAAAATATGATAAAGGAAGTATCACAAGTAAAAGAGAAATATTATGTATTAGTAAAATTGAAAATGGGACAATTTAGCCTATAATATGTAAAAATGTAAAATATGATAAAGGAAGTTTCACAAGTAAAAAAGAAATATTTTGTATTAGTAAAATTGAAAATTGAGGGGGCGTGTGATAATTTAGAGATTCACCTCTCTCCTAAAATTAATTCCAGAATTAAATATAAAACATATTTAATTGGGAAAATTAAATTAAAAACTGTGGGAAAAATGGAAAAACAAGTGGCTATCTGATTTATCTGGATTCTAGAAGCAACTTTCCAAATTTAAAATCAATGGCAGGAAATAAAAAAAAAAAAAAGAGATTGTTGTAGATTAAAACATGACCCCCACAAAAGACATGTTCAAGTCTAAGCCCCCATCCTGTGGGTGTGAACTCATTTGTAAATGGGGTCTTTGAAGGTGTTAAGGCCAAACTGAATCAGAGTGGACCTTAATCCAATATGACTGGAGAGGAAATTGGACACAGTAGTAGAAGCCATAGGAGGTGACAAAAAGAGACAGATCGCCATGTAAGGAAGGTGCAGGTTGATTGCCAGCAAGCTACCACAGACATCAGAGAGAGCATTGATTTTGCCGACACCTTGATTTTGGATTTCTAGCCTCCCAAACAGTGAGACAATAAATTCCTGTTGTTTCAGGCAACCCATTCTGTGGTATTTTTCACAGCAGCCCTGACAAACTAAAACAGAGGTCAAGAGATTTGATTACGTTGGAAACCAATAGCTATATATATCTAAGTTAATGACCAAAATTAAAAGGTAAGTAAAATGTGAATGAAGATAAGACAGAAGAATGGAGTTTAAAATGACTACTTAAAGAATTCATAGGACTTCTACACTTGGTTGAGATAGAGGAACGGGAAGTGAATTTACCCTCCTACCTGAAACAACGAAAAACAGACACAGTATATAAAACAACAGTTTTCCAAGACACTGGGCCTTAGACAACAAAGGATAAAGATCACTGAGAGATGTGAAACAAATGAGGTGAACTTTATGACTACCCCAGCATCATGCTTTGAGAGAATTTCCAGACTATGATGCAAGGAGGAGCCTGGAAGAGTTTCTGAGTTGAAGAAATGTGGCTGAGTGTCAGGGAAGACCAAGGCACCTGGAGTTGACAGGACAAAGTACCAGAGAGAAGAGAGAGAACTCAGGAGATCTCTGGAGAAGCCCCATAGAGAATTTAACTGAGTGCCTGTTAGCACATGCATGTGAGAAAACTACCCAAAGACAGGGAAAGAACCACCCAAAGAGATTAGAGGCAAAAACTAACTATGCAAATATAGGGCCAAGAATAGTGTATGTTTCTACCACCCTCCCCCACCCCCAACACACACACCAGCCAGACTGGAAAAACCTCATGATTCACTGAGCATTGGTTAGAGTACCTGTCAAAAACTGTGAAGTGTGTGAGATTTCACCCCCCTTGCAAGTTAACAAGTAGCCTCCAAAATTTGTTGGCAACATATTCCTCACTTGGGTATGCTACTCCAACAATATGCTTAATGACTCAAAAAGCTACTAGTTTTGAGTGGGGACCTGAATAAAAAGAAGGTTTGTGACAGGACCAGTCTGCTGTGAAAGCTGCCGTGCCACATGGGCCATATGATCCAGCAGATCCAATGGTGCTGGAAGTTTCAACGGCAAACAAAGATGCTGTTTGGAGCCTCTGGCAGGCCTCTATAGGAGGATCACAGCACAGACCCTTAGAATTTTGGAACTGAGCTCTGCCATCCTCTGCAGATAACTACTTTCCTTTTGAGAAACAGATTTTGGCCTGTACCAGGCCTTGATAGAGACAAAGCACTTTAACCATGGGTCACCAATTTACAATGAAACCTGACGTGCACATCACGAACTGGGTATTGTCTCTATTACCAAGGCATAACACATAGTTAGGCATGTACAGCAGCCCTCCGCCCCTCACCATCAAATGGAAGGGGTTATATCTTTGAGCAGGCCATGAAGGCACAAATGCCCATGGCTCCCACTCCTGCTACAACATTTTCTCTTTCCTAGCCTGCAGCTATGGCTTCTGAGTTCCCGACAATCAGGTAACTGAGGAAAAGAAAACTTGGGCCTGGTTTACAGGTTCTTTGTGATGTGCAAGTACCACCAGCAAGTGGACAGCTGCTGCACTATAACCCCTTTATAAGACTTCCCTGAACAACAGTGGAAAAAAACTTTAAAATGAACTGGTTATTCATTTTGCTTAGAAGGAGAAATGACTGGAACTGCATTTGTATACTGATTCATGGGCTGTGGCCAATGGTTTGACTGGATGGTCACAGACTTAGAAGAAACATAATTGGGAAATGGTGACAAAGATGTTTGGGGGAGAGATATGTGGATAGACCTTTCAGAATGGCAAAAAAAACGTGAAGATATTTGTGTCCCATGTGAACGTTCACCAGAGGGTGATTTCAGCAGAGGAGGATTTTGGTAATCAAGTGAATAGGATGACCTGTCTGTGTATACAAATTGGCCTCTTTCCTCAGCCATTCCTGTCATTGCCCAATGGGCTCATAGACAAAGTGTCCATGATGGTGGGCTGGAGGTTATACATGGGCTCAGTAATATGGACTTCCACTCACCAAGGCTGACCTGGCAATAGCCACTTTCTGTGCTCAATCTGCCAGCAGCAGAGATAAACACTCAGTCCTTGATATAGCACCATTCTCTGAGGCAATCAGCCTGCTACCTGGTGCCAGATTGATTACATTAGACCACTTCCATCATGGAAGGGGCAACATTTTGCTCTTACTGGAATAGACACACGCTCCAGATATGGATTTACCTTCCATACACAGAATGTTTCTGACAAAACTACCATGTGCAGATTTACAGAATGCCCTATCTACCATCATGGTATTCCACATAGCATTGCTTCTGATCAAGGCACTCAATTCATTTGAAGTTAGGAAATGGGCAGATGCTTATGGAATTCACTGGTTTTACCAAGTTTCCCGTAATCCTGAAGTAGCTGGATTGATAAAATGTGAGATGGCCTTTTGCGGACTCAATTACATCACTAATTGGGTGGCAATACTTTGCAGAGTTGGGGCAATGTTCTCCAGGAGACTGTGTAAGCTCTAAATCAGTGCCCACTTTTCCACTCTATGGTGCTGTTTCTCCCATAGCCAGGATTCAGGAGTCAGGAATCAACGGGTGGGTATGGAGTGGTACCTCTAACTTTTACCCCTAATGATCCATTAGAAAATTTTTTTCTTCCTGTCCCCATGACCTTAAGCTCTGTTGTCTATAGGTCATAATTATGAAAGGAAGAGTGCTTCCACCAGGAGACATAAAAATGATTCCAATGAACTAGAAGTTAAGACTGCCACCGGGCCATTTGGGCTCCTCATATCTCTGAATCGAAGGAAATTACTGTCCTGGCTGGTGTGATTGATTCTTATTATCATGGGGAAATAAGACTGCTACTATACAATGGAGGTAAAGAAGTGTTTACCTAAGATGCAGGAGATCCCTTAAGGCATCTTTTAGTACAACCAGGAGCCTGTGATTAAAGTCAATGGAAAACAGCAACAACCCAATCCACACAGCACTACTAAAGGCCCAGACCCTTCCATAATGAAGGTTTGGGCCACCCACCAGGCTAAGAATCAAGACCAACTGAGGTGCTTGCTGAGGGTAAAGGGTATATGGAATGGGTAGTGGAATAATGCAGTCATAAATATGAGCTATGTTCATGTGACCAGTTGCAGAAAGGAAGACTATAATAGTTATATGTGTTTCTTCCTGTTTTGTTATGAATATGTTATATATGTACATAAAGAAAATATCTTTGTTTTCATCCCTATTTTATCCCCTTATTATATAACGTAAGTTGGATTAACTTCATGTTATAGTAGTTCAGTTACAGGGTAGCAAGTTAAGGGAGAATATTACCAAAGGTGTTGCATCCTCTTCTGGGGAAAGGGTTAGGTTGTTTCCAGTTGTATTCAGGGCAGTTGAATTATGTTAAGTAAAAGTGTGACTGTTATTGTTTTTATTTAGAGACTAAGTATGGTTTAAGGAAATGTGTAAAAGTTCCAGGTTGACAAGGAGTGAACTGTGATGGTTATGTTCATGTGTCAACTTGGCTAGGCTATGGTGTCCAGTTGTTTGGTGAAGCGAGCATGGGCTTGATTGTTACTGTGATGGTATTTCATGGATTTAAATAATTACTCAGTTGATTGTATCTATGGCTGATTATACCTTCAATCAATAAAAGAGATTGCCTTCTGCAATGAAAGAAATCTCTTCTAATTAGTTGAAGCTCTTAAACTGATGATTTCAGCAGTCAGAAAGAATTTCAGCCAGCTTCTCCTAGGGAATTTATTAAAATACTCATTGGAGTTCCCAACTTGTGGCCTGCCCTATGGAATTTGGACTTGTCATTCCCTGTGGTCACGTAAGCCAATTCCTATAATAAACCTCATATTTACGTGT
>JAQZBX010054583.1:0-18629 GCA_029593785.1 Cabassous unicinctus
TTTTTTAAAAGGGCTTACCCTGCTATTCTTGTTTTTGTCATATAGAGACACTTTAAAATCAGCTTAAAGCCCTCATTCTTAATAGTTATGTTTTTTACTAAAATAGAAAATGTCTTGCTAGTCAAGTCGTACTTACTTTTTTACTTTCCTACACATAAATTGGTGTTTCTTAATACACTGCTGTAATATTTACAGAGATTGTATATTATATAATATCCTATGCCCTAATTGAAATAATTTCTAGTATTTGTCACTGTACAAATAGTCTGGTTGTTCTGTGTATATGTAAATCTCATTTCACTGATGTGATTTCAAATCCCTTCCTGTTGGGGACTATGTCACTTCATAGCCACAGCACAGCACTGGTTACTTAATGGCTGTTAAGTATGGCTTAACTTAATGGCTGGTTGTAGCAACAAATTCACACAAAGATAAAGGAGTTCACATTAAAGTAGGAAAGATACATTACAGTAGGAAAAAATGTGCTTACCTAAATAATTATAGCACAAAGCATAACTTCCATAAAGGATATACAGATAAATGCTAAGAAAAACAAAGAAAAAACCAAAAAAAGGCGGGGTGGGTGGAATTATTTCCAATTTGAGGTTTGGACAAGTTAGTATGCCAGAGTTTGTTTGTTATGAGAATTAATCAACTAAGAACACTTACCCATTGAAGAATAAGGGCAGAGCTATCGCTCTGTCAAACCAGTTTCCGTGAAAAGTAATTAATGCATATTTCCATGTAAAGCTTTTCATTCTTTTCTTCCATATTTATACTGTCATGCCGATATGCCCTGGAGAAGTGGATATTTTTTGACTGGTGAGAAGGTAATGAGTTACTTGTAAGTCATTATAAAGATGCTATTACCCCCAGAATGATATTCACTAAGGATTCCTTGCTTGGTTGCACTGCATAGCACTGCCTGATTAAGCCCTGGGAAGAGTTGGTGTGCCTTAAAATCAGAGTGGGAGGGTGCGGCTCTGATTTGAAATGTGCTTGTGATTGCAAAACAAAATGAATGCTGAGAGACAGAGCAGAGCAGAGAAGAGCCAAGAGCTCCTTTTGTTCCTCTTTGGGCAGCCTAGTCTTTTCCTTAGCTGGATGGCCTCCAAAGGTTGTCTAGTCTGTAAAGCCCTGGTGTGGAGGTGAGAGGTCTAGGGAGTTTCATATGGGAAAAAATGGTTTCTGTGGATGTGCTCTGGTGGGGTACTCAGCAAAGCCTCTTCTGGCGATCCACGGAGTCCCCTTAGGCCCTTGTCAGATCCCCTGCCTGTCCTTCTCCCAGCCCAGCTGATTCTGTGCTTGCCATCCATTCACTTCAGATCATGGGATGGCTGGCCCTTCAGGGGAGATGCCACCAGCAGGAAAACATATGTGCGGGGAATCCCTCAACATCAGGCATGACCTTGTGTCAAAAGATTCATTCCAGGCTGCGTCTCAGGCAAACAAGCAGGGACCCATCTCATACTGCGTTCTATAAATGAAAATAAGGTTTTATTTATACTTTTATAAGCCTAGCCATGCGATAGTATTGCTCATTTTGTTGAAATGCTCTATGTGGTACAAAGGATACAGATGCAAATGATAATCTGGTTTATTCTCTGACTACATCCCTGTGAGGGTTAAAAGAGGGTCAGGGCGGATGACATAGCCAAAGTAAAAACAACCTGTGGTTGAAACTAGAAATAGATAAGACTCATGACTCTCATATTAATTTCTACTATTAAAAATTTTTACTATTAATAGTAAAATATTTACTATTTTGTATCCCGAGAAATACTCACTTTCATATAGAAAACAGAATCTTTTGCCTTCCACATCATTGTGGGGATCTGAAAGAATTTCTAGCTGGTGTCTCCAAAGAATTTTTAAGGTCCATTAAGCAGGCCTCATCACAACAATATCACTAGATAAACCAACCCTTTATCATTTGAGTTTTGTCAGTGAAACTTTATCATTTAAACTATGCATATGCCATCAAAATACACTATGGCTAGAGAACCTGAATAAATACCAGCCCTATGTTGCCCATTCTTTCTTGGTGTGTCATTCAAAGAAACACAGCCTAGCTTCCAAAAGTAATTAAAGAGCCATTCACATCTTTTATTGTGTTTCTGAAAGAACTTTAAAGGCAATCCAGTTCACAACCTATAGAAATTTTTCTCAGAATCTCTCTTTCTCTCCAGTTTTCTCAAACACTAATTGGTCAGGGGCTTCTCTTTCTTTAGACTCCTCCTCTTCCCTTCTAACCGGCTCTCTTCGTGAAGTCTCAGCTCCCTTGACCCCAGTCTTCAGCTGTCCTCCCCCTTCTTCTCACCTTCCTAGTCCTGTTTTTTTCCTAGCCTTTTTGCTGATGCTCACAAAATCTGGAAACTGGGATAGCAAAGAAGGAAGGCTGGTTGTAGAGTAGAGGAGAGGGACAAGTTGAAAGGACAAAACATAAATCTTCTCAAAATAGCCTAAAATATTGGCCTTTTCTTTTCTCCCACTGTCATACTTCTAGGTCATACCACTTGTGGGCCAGGGAGGAGCCATGTTAGCTGTTTCCTCAAGGCCACAGGCTGTTTCTTTTATCCAGGGCTGCCTGCATCATGACACTGGATTGCCCACTGTGGCACATCTCCAGCTTCCTTCCAATCTTGTGTGGATGCCCACTCTTTTCAATGACCCAAGACACACATACCCTTCATCCTACATACCAAGGGTCTTGGGCCTTGACAACCAGAAGGGCTGTGATGGAACAGAAAGAAAAGTCCCTGTGCTGGTGCAGGGTTGGACTCATGCTATATATACTAATGGCTCATATTATCCTCCAAAACAGCCCTGTGAGATGGGCAGAGCAAGTATTAATATTATTCTTCCCATTTTATAGCCCATCAGACTTGGCATTTCTGTTAAATGTTGGTAAGAACTTCAGAACAGCAGTTCAGTCTAATTGTAATTATGTTAATTCACATTAAGCATTCTGCACAATTTTTCCCTTTATATATTTTTTAAAGTCCATTTTCAGACATGAAATAAGCATGTTAGTTTTTTTCCACTAGAAATCATATACTGCCTCTTTTACAAAGAAAAATATTGAATTTATAAGCATGCTTACACTGTAATCATTTCCTGTGATTACTTTTTCATTTTTATGCTAATATACCTAGAATTTATGTATTGCATTATTTTATCCAGAGTGCATCTATTCTGATAAATACAGAAAAAGAAAAAATAAAACCAAACAAAAACATCTCCTGAGAAGGGCCATAAATTTGCCTCTTTTCATCCTTAATAGAAAAGTATTCTTTATTTTCTCTCTCTTTCTCTGGCCTTATTAGAAACATTCTGTAATATTTATAGATGTTACATAAACTTATAATAGGTTTATTTATAGATATAAAGTAAATATGGGCACAAGTTCACTAAAATCAAGTCATCAATTGGGTCCTGTGACTCTCTTGAATCTGTGGCCTCTTCAGTTACATGACCTGACCCTTAATTGGCCTGTGAGTTTTTGGAGATTTAGTACCCTGATTACAAACCAACCGCTCAATGAACAGATTGTCCCAAATGACGTAAATTGCCTTTGGGCAACAAGCAGGTGTATCAGAGGCATCCACACGCATGACCCTTGACTGAGGAATATGCCAGCAAGTGGAATAAAGACACCCAACCAAAATGGCTCAGATGTCCCTATTATGGACATTGGCCAAATAAGGTTTCCATAGGCATATTACGAGATGGAGGAGGGGTGCAGTGGTGGCAGAAGACAAACAAAATGGCGGGTGTGTGTAACATTGAGAAGATGGCATTAAACCCATAGTTGCTCAACATTTGGTTTGTTTCACTTAAAGTTTTTAATTTAATAATAATGTTTGAGTTTTTATCTGATTAAGTAAAACAAATCAATTTGAAATCTGCGTGCCTGCTTTCTTCGTTAGATAGGGTCCAGGAATCTTCTGGTTCTGGGTACATAAATGAAGAGCAGCCACCTCAGAGAACTTATTTATTTATTTATTTATTTGTAAGGAATTGGAAGTCTAAGGGTAACGTCTAAGACTGACACAATTTCTGAGAAGAAAACTAGGATTGTGCCATGTTTAAGAGACCCACAGGGCCAGTCCCACCTGTGCTGTAGCCATGGGTGTTGGGCTTCCTGGGTGCTCCAGCCCTCACAGGCCTGCGTCGACCCTGAAGCGCCACAGGACAGCTGGTGCCTAACTACATGCTTTCTGGCCATGTTTTCCATTCCTCCTGCCTTCATCCCTAGTCTTAGAATAATGCTGAGTTCACGGTAAAATTGCAACAGGTATATTTGTTTCTTGACTGACTACCAAAGCCCCTTTGGTCCCAAAGTACATGTGAAATGTGGATCATATTTTGGAAGCATTAAGCAATACGTATGTCACTCCTCTCCCTTGTAAATCGTGTTCTTTGATAGCCATTGTAGCTCCAGGGAAGAGGATGATAAGGCCTGTATTAGTCAGGATTCTCTAGGGAAACAGAATCAACAGAAGATACCTGTAAATAGCATACGCTTTTACAAAATTCCCTCACGTGACCATGGGGATGCACAAGTCCAGATTCCGCAGGCAGGCTGCAAACCAGGGGCTCCGATGAAGGTCCTTGATGAGTTCCCAGGAGACGATGACTGTCCAAAGCTGAGCTGGAAAATTCTCTCTGACTGCTGAAATCACTTCCCCATTTAAGGCATTCAACTGATTGGATAAAACAGTCACTCATTGCTGACGGCAGTCTCTTGGTGATTGTAGATGTAATCAGCTATCTATGCAGTAAACTCACTGATGACTAAAGTCCATAAATGTCCTTGTATTACAATTAGCCCGGTGCTTGCTTGACCAAACAACTGAGCACAATTACCTGGCCGAGTTGACACATTAGTCGAACCATCACAAGGCCCCTCAGCAGAGAATGGCTATGACCAGAGCTGCTGCGAGCCCTGACAATGCTGTTGTGCAAGTTAGAAAAAGGCTTCTCGTGCTCTGAGAGGACACAGCTCAGTGCCAGTGCTCCAGGCTGGGCAAGCAGAAGACAGGCTGGATTTCGAACCCCTCTTGCTATCCCATTTGGGCATCCTTGTGCAGGCCACAATCTGCACACCTGCATAATGGTCCTGGATGTGATGTAAGGGACAATCTTGATGAAATGGAAGAAGGAAAAACAGAAACTCATCATCTTTGGTCGTCAGTGGATTGTGAGGAGGAAAAAGATTAAGGTAAAAGAAGCAAGAAATATATGTGAACCTGACCTTTCCTTTCTAGAGAGAAATCCCGGATGGGTGAGGCATTTTGGATAGGTTTAGGAGAAAGGCAAGAGCAGAGAGCATTTATCCCTCTTCCTATTTGGGACTCCAGGAGGAGGCCCACTCATAGCACACACCCTGTAACTCAATGTAGAGTGACGTGCAGTGTGACTGGGCAGAGAGAGAGATTGTGCTAGCATTTCTCTGCTTTTGTGTGCTGTTGCACAAGTGATTGTCCTGCATGGTCTGTGGGAGGAATATATAGGGACAGAGAGTGTGGCTGGGGAACCTGACAGAGGGGTCACCACAGCAGGGATATGGTGACCTTGTGGCAAGGAGTACAAAGTGCCATTCAGTATGGAGATCAAAGGGAAGTCCCAGCCAAACCTCAGGGGATCCTAATGCCAGGGAGAGCCGTGGTGCATTTAGGCAGCAGAGGATGGGGCTATGCCCTGATGAAGCCAAGGGAGCAGGCTACCCATCCGTGAGCCCCAGATTCAGCACTGGATGCCACCAGGGTGTCCCGCATCCAGGCAGACAAGGGCAAAGTGGCCAAGACCAAGGAGTAGGCAGGCAGGCCAGAAGCCTGCACAGCCCTGAGGTCCATGCTGAGGTCATGAATCCTCCTTCCTTTCTCCCAGATGGTCAATTCACAGAGAAGTAGGAAATCTGAAAGACTAACCTGTGCCTGAAAAAGAATGATTTATTGAAAGAGACTATTTAAATTATTGGATGGATCTGTGCTGACTGGGCTGGAATTTAATGTTCCCTCTTTACACAGTGGGGCAGAGGCTTATAAAAAAGATTTGATCAGCTCCAGATAAAGAGGTTACGTGTTTCCATATCTGTATTGTAAAATTGCCAACCAGCTTCACCCTTATTCCATATCATCCCACAAGTAGCATGGGTGGGACAGGTAAAGCCAAGGGTTTGGGAACTTGGCCAAGGTCAAGCATCTGGTGGATAGTGAAGCTTGGACTAGAACCCGGACTTTCTTGTCCAAGTCCAGTCTCTAGACTCTCCCTCAAAGGCCATGGACAGATACACCAATTGGTGAGGAAGTTTTTAACCAATCTGTCTTTGGTCAGGTTCCCCAGAAGCAGATCCTGACACGAGGATTCATGTGCAAGTGCAAGACTGAGGAATGGCTGTTAGGAGAAACCATTAAGGGATCTGGGAAAGCAGGAGGGATAGAGAGAAGCCAAGGGTGACTGTGATTTCAGGGGAAATCCCACCCTTAGCCTGGTCCTGCAGGGAGCTCAAGAGGGTAAGTCATCCCTCAGAGCGTGCCCCCCTCTCAGGAAGGGAGCTGGGCTTCCATCCTTAAACACCATTCAGTCACTGGTGACAGTCCCGGTGGGTGCAGGACGTAAGCTCCCAGGCACTTCTGCTTTTCTGTGCACGAACCTGAAGCCACTCTAGAAGCCCAAGGGCTGCCCTCTGAGGAAGGTTGTTGTTGCAAACTGTCAGAAGCAAAGCACAGAAGCTGAGGAAGGGGCACAGAGAACCAATAAGAGTGATCTGAGGGGATATGGGCAGAACACACCCCCCTCCCCGCCCCAGCTAAGGTTTGTGTGCTCACTCTCACCCTCTCTGTTGTTTAAAGTATCTGGGCAATCTTTCTTGGAAAGAATTGGCTTTTATTCTGAGATGATGTTCTTCCTACTTTTTTTGGTATTAAAGTATTGCTCTTTTCATTAAGATCTGATGATAGTGGGTACTAAGACTTGGTATTGTTGTTTTAATGTCTTACTTGGCAAAATAAAAATTGGCAACTATGTCTTGGTCCCTCAACCTAGTTTTGAAACTGCACTAGTCCATGAAAACCAGAAGTCTGGGAACCACTGCCTCTAGACCACAACACTTCTCCTTTCCATGTACTGCCAAAGTATTTCCTAGCCATACTCTCTGTGATTTAAAACAAAACAGACAACTCAAACAATGGAAAGCTTGGAATCAAGCTCAGTCATAATTGTGTAAATAGTGCTTTTCCTCCCAGGAGGGCCTCTGAACTCAGCAGCAATGTGCACTTTCCCACGCGTCTGGAAGGCAAGAGGATTGGGGAGCACACTGATGGGGAAGGGGTGTCTCAAAAGCCACCCCTGCCTCACCTATCCTCCTTGAATCCTAGGCTCAGTAGGACTGGCTGTATTCATAGATGGCATTCTCTGCCTTGCCCCTTACCCTTCCGATTCTACCAAGAAATTCCGTGTGAGAAAATATGTGTGCATGTGTATGTGTGCGTATGTGTGTGTGGCTGTCATTGCAGGAGAGCTGGAGAAAGATGGAAAAGGATAATAGTGATGAGAGTCCAGTTAAATGTGAAAATTAAAAGTCACTCAGACTATGCCTTATACCCGTTCAAAGAAATAAGTTGCATCAGCTTAATTTTCTTCCCAGGGACAAATTTTCAGAGCTGACAGTTTTTTTTCTCTGCTTTACCAAGAATGACTGGGTTTTCCATTTGGATAAAGCTTCATGCGTTTCTCATCTGCCAGCTGCAAATTGCAAACAGGAAAATTCTGCCCGTTGGAGCAGTTCCTGGAGCAGAGGAATAGTTTCAGTTGATCAGAATAGTTTGCTGTGTCTGATGGTTTTTGCTTTGAACTTTGAGACTCAAAGATTTATTGTGTAAAGGAGTATGACTGATTATTGTATTCAATTATATGGTATTGACTCTTGAAAAATGTGTAGCAACCAATAAGGTTATTCAATAGTCTCATTTTAATGAATAATAATCAATATATCTATTTTGATTCCACATAATCCTGTAGGAAATTTTATTAAATCTTGTAGTTTTTAATACAATTATATGGCTAAGATCAATTTAATGAATTATGTTATTCACCTAATATTTATGTGCCAGCACAGTTCTAGGTGCTGAGGATATAGCAGTGAACAAAACAGTTAAAGCTATAGCTTATTAATTGTCAAAGAGTTCCTGTGCAATTGCCTTTGAAATAAAGTATTTTCATGGGGAACCTAATCTATATGATGTAGAAATTGAAATTTACCAACAAATATAGAATCATTATTATTTTGTCCCTAGTGTTAAAAAAAACTCCCCCCACCCCAAGACAGAAAAGATTATGTTTTAATGCAGGTATATAATAGAGTAAATCTTCTCTCCAAATAAGTCATGCATTTAAACAGAAAATAATTTTGTAGTCCACAAGCTTCTAAATCTGTAAGAGTCAAATGGCTAAAAAGCATCAGCCAGACAATGGCCAGGAAACCATATAGAGGAAAAGCCCTGATTTCTTTCCTGAGAGTGACCTTGTAGATTATCTAGATTATTGTCCCAGTTCTCTACCTTTAAAAATTACCTGTGAGATAAGCTAGGATAACATGAAACTTCTTTAGTGTTTAGTTCTCTGGATTCTGAACAGTGCAAAGAGATTTACCTTTAACTGCATCAAATCACCAAACCTGGAATTGAGACTCTGTTGAGGTTTGTGGTGCTGAAATCTAATAAAGCCCCTAAGAGCATTGCTTGTCGGGGATTCTGGGCCGGCAAATGATCAACAGAGAACAGCATCAGGAGGCTCATTTAAGGGAATGACACCCTGGGATGTGATATATACCGTGCTACACCAAACTGATGATGCATCTTTTTCTCCCTAAATATATATTAATTTGTTGTATTACTCTGCCACATGATGCTAGCAAGGGACCTTTCTGTTCAATTTAAAGAGGATCCAATTCAGCCCTTAGAGCCCTTTTAAAATAAATATGGAGTTTTACAAAAATAATAATGCTTCTCTAACCCAAAGCGATTTGCTCATGAGTGATTATAAAAATACAAGCCTCGCAGTTATTTGTGAGGTTTCTTTTAGGGTTCTCAAATTTAGTTTAATGATACCTAACTATTATTGTACATTTTCCATACACCAAGCATTTTCCCAGGTGCTTTACATGCATTAACTCATTTAATCCTCATAAAACCTTGTGATGTAGGTACTTCTGTTTTGCAAATGAATTGACTGAAGATTTAGAGAGGCCAAGCAATTTGCCCAAAGTTATCTAAACAGTAAGGGGAAGAGTCAGGACTTGACACCAGGTCCATCTGGGTCCAAAGCCTATGCTTTCATCACCCCTGTATACTCCCACAACTTGATGCCACACCAATGCCACCAGAAAATAAAGTCAAACTTCAGGATCATAAGCCAAGTCCTGGTAAGTTCAAGGAAAGGACTTGTTTTCCTTTTAGAGTAGCTGTTACCCAAGCTCCTCTCCCCTGCCACCTACAGAGCACAGTGACACTGCTACCTTTAGAATGGGTTCCTCACTGAGTAAACACTCACCTACCCAGCTGGGACTGCACCCAGCAGCTTCCCCATACAAATAAACACTCACTCTTTATAATATTAACTATATTAATTGTTCAATTCTTTTAGGAAAATGTAAGATGTGTCCTCAAACAAGCATTTTTCACACAATCTTGTTAATAAAAAATGCTGGCAAGATGTCATAGAAAAATCATAAGCCTTGAATAGAAAGTAAGAAAAATAAAAATACAATTGAATTTAAAGAGGGTGTATTCATTTCAGAGATGTTTTGGCTTCTCAATGATCATTCTTCATTTCAGATTGAAAGAGCTGTTTTTCTGATGAGAATGGAGTTTTTTGACCTCCAAATACTATTCTTTAATGAGATTTTTTCAAGTGACTTTATAATTTGAAAATAACATTGTGAGAGAAGAAAGAAGTTCATGTATCATTTTAAAGTACTACATACATGTGTAATTGGAAGGATTTTTTCAAGAGTGGAAATTAAGAAGTTTTTAGAATTTAAATATTTTAAGAGAAAATGGAGTTCGGCGTTATGACAGTTAAATGCATAAAAAGGAAAACAAAAATGGACTTATTTTTCGACTTCCTCAAGATTCAAACTATCTAAATATTTTATAAGCTATGATTAATGTTTTTGCAGCTGGTCATCTTCAAATTTGAAAGCTATGTAGATTTAGAGAATAATGGATCATTCAATAATATTTTTCAGGTATAAACTTGCCTACCTCAAACATATTCATAGTTTCCCAACAAAGATACTTGCATCTAAAATTTAAACCAGAAAATGTTTACATTTTTTTACAATATTTTGTAAAAATAAATCCTTGGACTAATGGCTAGTAGTATGTATCTGAGCCCAATTCTGCCAACTACCTGTGACCTCAGGTGCATCACTTAACCCACCAGAATATCAGAAAACCTCATTTCCAAAATGATGAGCTAGATCCAAATGTGGGTCAGAACCATAAGTAGGTTAAGAAATCAAGTTAGTATGTCAAAACCACCTATATAAAAGAATAAATAGAAAAACTTAAATAGAATGGAATCAAGGAATAGACATGATGCAGTTCATCATGCATAAAAGGGGAAAGTTTTATTTTATGAACTTTTGTTCCAGGTTCCCCTTGCAACCAGGGACTATGATTCCTTGCTCTTCTGGCAACTAGGTGGGGCCATGTGACTAGTTCTTGACGATGGAGTATAAGCAGAAGTAATTTATAATACTTCCAGGTTGAGGTGCTGAAGGAGTCGATGAGTTTTCTCCTTCTCTTTCACCAGCTTGATGCAGTGCAGACAAACATGTCAAACTTGGGATCACTGTGTTGGAGATAGTTGAACACAAGATGGAAGGAGTCTGGTCCTTGAAATGCTGCTTGGAGAATAGCCCTGCCCTTCAGAAACACCTATTTTGTTCTTCATCTGAGCAAGAAATAAACCTCTATTGTATTTGAACCATTATACATTTTGGGGTCTCCTTGTCAGGACAGTCAGTGTTACCTTAATTAAACAATCTTGATGAAATGGAAGAGTGTAAGCGTGTTCTGCGTGTGTTTAGTGGTTTTGCCATTTTATAACCCTTTTGACCAAAACTTTCTGGACACAGATTAGGTTCCTTTGCCTAACTCTGTCAAAAGGCAGGAGGGCAGACAGCAAAGACCTCTCTGCTGTGGTACCATTTTAATAGCAATTAGAAAATAAACAATAGCATATTCCATAATCTAAAGGAAATCATAGTTGGTTTACTTTAAAAACTCATTTTCTTCATTTCTCTCTTTTATAGTAATAGTTTGTGTTTCTCTTCATAATTTGCAAATCACCTTTATGCATCAGTTGACTCTATCAACAAGGAAGGCAAAAATTAATTGCCCCCCTCTTAAAGATGAAAAAATAAAGGCTTAGAGAAATTAAGTAATGTAAAGTTTATGCCATGAGCAGTACAACCAGTACCTCAATCCCACAACTTTGAGGCCAAAATCTGTTTCTCCTTTGAGCTAGTTAAGGACTGGGTCTTGTGTGCAGCTCTATTGCCAGCACACGCCTGGAACAAATAATGGTCCAATGGAGGAGAGTCTGTCACTGCTTCTCCTGGTTTGGTTCCAAATCTTGCTGTCTGTGCGACAGGAAGATGCCTGCTTCTTCTTCATCTAGTCTTGAAGCAGTAACAGAGGACCTTAGATCTGTGTCAATTAAGGTGGCATTGGAAAGAGAAAAATGAAGTGGTGCACATCCTGCTGATTAAAGAGAGGGTTTTTTGTTTTTGTTTGTTTGTTTTAATTTAATGAGACAAATGTTCTGCAAGGTTTTCCAGGGGAGTCAAAACTCCCTTGGGATTGTAAGAAGTATGATGTTTGTTTTAAGCCACATAATGACAATGTGCCCAGCACTGTTAAGTATTAAATGAAATGAAAGTATCCATGACCATTTCTGCATGCTTAAATATGTAATAGTACCTGAAGATGAAAACATAACAAAATGCACCTCAATTTTCTGAGAAAAAGTCCTTATCAGTGAAACATCAAATCATAAGTAGATGAATGGACTCTGTTTTACTTGGTTTTTGTAGTCCTGGTTACATTTGTAGAAATGGTTGTTGAAGAAAAACAGAAGAGCTTTCATTTTACCTGTTGAAAGCCTTTTTTCAGAAGTCACAGAAAGAATAAATACTGGGCCCCACATGACTGTTCCAGAAATAGTATTTTGTAGCTATGTATAAATAAAGCGATTTCCAAAGCAGAGGTCTCTGAAGGAAATTTTGGACCAGGGTTTCCATTATTAAATATGTGTATGAGCTAAAAAGTTTCCTAGATCCAAACCTCGCCCGTCTGGTTACTTTTGGGTACTGTGAAGTCTCAAGCTTGGGGGAAAATGTCTGCAACATCCAGCTGTCTCAAAAGGCAGCCTTAACACAACCAAGAGACGAGCCTTCTCTGAAGAGTCTGCAGCTGCACAGCACGGCTTCCTCTCAGGGCACATCTTATGGGGAAAGAACCAAAATAGTCCCTGGGTTCATTCTTTTTTTTTCTTTTTTAAATAATTTTTTTTCTTTTAAAGATACTTAGATTACATAAATGTTACACAAAAATTGTAGGGATTCCCCTAAGCCCCACCTCCCACACCTCCCACAACCTCCCACATAAACATCCTTCATTAGTGTGGCACATCATCTGCAATAGATATACACATCTTGGGGCTTTGCCACTAAGCATGGACCATAGTTCACATTGTAGACCACACTCTCTCCCACACAGTTCTGCATGTTATATGATGATATAAAATGGCCTGTATCTGTCATTGCAATGTCACTCAGGATAATTCCCAAGTCCCGAAAAAGTCCCTGTATTACAACTGCTTTTCCCTCTCCCTGCCCCCAAAGGGTTCAGTGGCCACTGGCTCCACATTAATGTTGTAATTACTTCCACTGCATGAATCACAGTATGTCTATAACAAAATACCTGTAAGTCCACTCTAGTCCATAGCTCTTCCCCCAATCCTGAGGAGTCTGAGATGGTGATGTCCACTCCACCTCCAAGTGAGAGGGGACTTATATCCCATGGATAAGATGAATGGGATTATTCTGCCTGCAGCTGCAGACTCTCTCCATTCCCTGGGATGGCCATTGTCCATCATCATCTCCCCACCAGGTGTCCAGGGTGAGTCCATTGAGCTGTAGAGTAGGAGTTGTAGCTCCACCGAGATTCCGGGCCCAGCTGGCACATGGACAGTCCACAGACTCTGGTCTCTGGAGTAGAAGGGACAGATAGACCATGTTCAGGGAAGACATGTTTGGGTCCAACTCTGTCACTCTCAGGAGCAAGGATTCCAAAGTAGGGCTCACTGATAAGGCATAAAACTCTGGGGCTATCCACCCTGATATAGGGCCTGGGTGTCTCCAGAGCCCTCAGGAGCCCCTCTGTTTGGGGTGATATCCACACTGGAAGCCTATGAGGTCCTATTGAGATGTGCATAAGCGTTACCTCTGGGATGACCTCCTGACTCACTTTGAAGTCTCTTAACCATATGAACTCATTTGCCTTTACCTTTTCCCTCTTTTATTTGAGGTCTTTTTCCAGTGGTATTGCCCGTTGACACTTGTTAGTAATCCCTCGTTGCCAGGGAGGTTCATCCCCAGGAGTCATGTCCCATGCTGGGAGGAAGGTAATGCATTCATATGCTGAGTTTGGCTTAGAGAGAGGTCATATTGAGCAACAAGGAGGCTCTCAGGAGGCAACCCTTAGGCACCCTGGGTCCATTCTTGAAAGCGTGATCCTGGACTTGTGTGAAAATTTAATGGTTAGAGACAGAGGTAACCCAGTCAACTGCCACAGGCAGGGTCTGAAGGGTGGCTGAAAGCTCAGAGCTTATTGCAAATGTTTCTATAACTGGGATATCTCTTTTTGCGGGTTCATAAAGGAAAATGTTTTTCACTGTAGAGCTAATCTTTGGTGATCAGCCCGACACATATAAAAACCAAACGTTCTGCTCTAATTTTAGATGAGCACAACTGAGGAAGTATTCTAAAAACCATTTATTGAGTGAGTGTGTGCTAAAAGTTTCTTCCAAATATTAGGGAGGGTGAGGAGCTTTCGTTGATTTAATGACTTGAATGTCCACATCATTCCCATGTTGGAGGCCGTGAGCCCGCTTGGGCTGGGCAGACTCTAAAAGACTCCTCGAATCTGGAATTAATTGAAAGAAATACCCACTAAACATATATTAAAATTACCTTAATATTCAATAATTAAAGAAGTGGAAAATGCTGTTACTCTGAAACCATCTTATAAAGGCTGATAAAAGATTCAAAGTCCTTGTCATGTCACATAAATAATACAGTTCCCAGCATGGTGCATTGTTTAATAAAAAGCCCTGGCCGGAGAGCTGACTACATTAGGAAAGGTTTGCATCAGAGAGCAGTGTTTACCAGAGCACATTACATGTTCATTGTAAGTAGTAGAGGAAAATGGTTGTATGGACATGGCATTGCTGCAGGAAAAATAGCCAAGATTATCCTTTCCCTTGTGTCAGCCTTTATATTTTCCCATAAATATGGGCAGGAAAAAAGTTTTATTATTATTACTATTTTTTTGGAGAAAGAAAACCATATTCAACTTCCACAAGAATTCTGGAGAGAACCAATGTGGATGCTGTACATCGACTGATTATTCATCCATTAAAAACAATTCTGCAATGCCTACCTGACCAAAGGCACAGTGTGAGGGGCTGGAGGGATGGAAACAGAAATTTCAAAATTCCTGCCCTTAAAGAACTTACGATTTAGAAAGTGAACCAGAGGAGACTACGAATGCCTATAAAATCAGGCACAGGGTGAGAAGAGGTGTTATAGGTGTTACAGGAGCAAAAAGGGGCAGGAATAATTCTAGGGTTGAGGGAGATTTCAAGAAGGAGGTACCATCTGAGCTGGGCTTGGAAAGCTGCATAGGATTTCAGAAGGGGAATTGCAGGGAGGGGAGAAAGGCTTTCCCTGCAGAGGGAAAAAGGAATGAAAGCACTGCTTGGGGAGAATGTACCTTGTGTTTTGGGAATGGTGGGTAGCTGGCATGATGGGAATCTTTAGTGCTTGGGGAGGTGCAGTGGGAGATAGCCCTGGCAGGGAATATGAACTATTATAAAAATTCCTTTAAAAGTATTTTATGGAGTCGAGGAGTTCCCATTTCCTCCAGGGAAATTGCATTCTTTACCTTACACACCAGCTGAATCGAGGACAAAATTGGTTGTTTTAAGGTCCATTATATTTAACTCAGTTGAAGACAAGGATTATGGATTTTGATATTACTTATGACAGAATATGCATAATAAGGCCTTTGATAGAGGTTAAAACAATGGCATAAAGTACAATGGTCTGCCCCTTGACTAGGAAGCAAGAAAGAGATGACAAAAAATGAGAAATGAGCCAATTAAATTACACAAAACATCATGCTTGCAAAGAAACAAAAAAAAATCAGCCTTTGGGGTTGTACTTCAAAGTCTAATTTTCTTTCCCCTTTAACCAGAACTCTTACTTCATTAGGATTTCTCTAAACTATTTAGTAATTTGATTACATTCAGAGAAAAAAAGAAGGGGAAAAACAAATCCAATGACCAATTTTAGGATGGAATTAGAATGACAGATTCAACTTAGAATTTATTTCTAGTATCTTCGTTTCTTCTTCAGGTAGTGCTTCTCGTCATGTCCCTCTCTCTGTCCCAGAAGATAATTCTGTAGATTGCATTATGCTCCTGTTATATAAAGTTGATAAATATATATCCAACCATAGGCAGCCCAAGTGAAAGAAGAGAAGGTCAGTTACCTGGTAGTCTTAAGAGATATAACCAGATGATCCAGAGGACTTACATGTATGAATTTAGTTTCAAGCCACACTTTTCATGTTTTACAGGCAGGGTATTTTTTTTTTTTTTACAAAAGGAAAACACCTCAGGCTCATTGGGTCAAACTTTTACACAAGACTCCAATCTGTAAAAACTACTTTCCCAGCTTTTCTATCAAAACATCTGGTTGTTTCTGTCATTGTCCTTATTGTCCTGTTACTATCTCGCTCCAAGTTATGTGTATTTTCTGTCTTACTCAACGAGAAAGAAAGGTATGCAAAGGCAGGGACCATATCGTCCTTGTTCACAGATGGCTCCCTTGCAGTTAGCACAATGCTTGGAAAATCATTATCACGGTGACCTCATCATGTAACTAGCAGTTACTGAGCAGTTAACTTAACTGTGAGTACTTTGCATGTGTTCCCTCATGTAATGTTACATTGAAAACGACTGATACATGTTTGTTGAATAAATGAATGCATTTCTCTTAAAGAAATGGCGTATGATTTTGACAAGTTATCTAAAGGGCTTACTAAAGGTTTAATTGGTTCTCACTTATTGGCATAAAAATAGGGGACCTTGGAGAGATGTTAGGATGGAAAGAGGTACCAAAAGAGGAAAAGTATAGGGATGGATAGGGCCCCAAATGTGAATGTCTTCTTCATTCTTCTTTTTTGAAATAGCCTTATTCATTTTTCTCATTATGTATGTATACACACTCAATGCAAAAAGCACTAGAAAGGTTCATTCCATTCTTGAAGCATTTTACTCATTCTCTACGCATGAACATTTTTCTAGCTTTGCAGAAGGAGCCTGTTTAAAGACACGTAACAGAGATTTAGGTCCTTAGTAGTGACTCAATAAATACAACTGATGATTAATTTAAAGCTGCTGCCCAGAGGAAGCTGATTTTTCACTGAACCAAATTTCAAATCAATATATTACATTTGTTTCTTAAAAACAATATAGATTAAAAATTAAAGGGCAAAATTAAAAGTTAGCAAACTCCTTGCTGGCAAGTATTGATCCTCAAATATTGAGGCATGTAATAGAACCAATTGAGTTTACAGCAATGGGAAATTAATACACCCAACTATCTGGTAACACACAAGCATTTAAAAATTTCCGAGTGGCTTACAAATATACACACATTTTAAAACTTTCATTAATGAATACGTAATGCCAGCAAATGGGTCTTCAGAGACTATTACCTAATGCTGTCTCTGCTAATCCTGATTGTTGAAGGAGGAGAGGTGACTACTTTTTTTGAACGTCACAACTGTGTAGGACCTTTGGATGTCAGTGACACGGCCTCAGCAGGCTTGAAACAGTCTCTCTGTCTGAACGAGTCTGCCTAAGTGGCTTCCTACAGTCCACAAAATGCATACATGTGTGGTATCTAGATCAGATAATTTTATATTTGGGGGCTCCTCTGAGGTCTGGAAATGCTGGGCAATCTTGGAAAGTGAGAAATCATTCAAACATTGAAAGGAAGATGGCAAAGGCAGAGCCTCTGAATCTTGTTGGTTTTAGACACGAGGGGCAAGGGACTGTACAGGGGAGGCTCTAGGAGGGCCTGTTTAACAGCTGGAGCATCAGGGCTCCAGCTCACGTTTCATCCTCCTGAATTACACACACACACACGTTTGTATGTATATATAAATTTAAAAGGCATATAGCATTGTGTTCTCTTTTGTTAATAGAACCAATTTACTGAATGAGCTAGGGTCTGTGGATTTGTATTGTGAACTAGCTTTATTTTCCTCACAACACAATATTTCAAAACTGTTATACCTGCCTTCCTTTCTCCATCACTCAAAGAATTCTAAGGCAGACACCATCGTTTTTCCCAGTCCCTTTCATATATTAACAGACAAAATTATTCTCGTGCATTACAAAGTTGAGCTTCATCTATGTCAAAACTTCAATCTCTCATGCAATTTCAAGCTTCTCTCCTGTCCTCAATAGTTTTCACCTGACCTAGGCTTGAACATGCCCTGAGGAGGGAAGGGAGAAGGGAGGGCTCTCTTCTCTTTCCTAGTTATCTGTCTCTAGGTGGCAGATGTCCAAGGGATGACTTTCTTTCATGAGACACATCTGTGGGTTCCTTGCTGATCCTCCTGTCATAGATCCTTCCACAGCACCCTTCCCTGGCTGTGCGTATCCCTTAGTACCACCATATCTTACATATCACAACACGGAATTGTGGAGCACAGTGACTCGGCAGTTCCTGTTTCTGGTAGTACACATCTTGCAGATTCTGGGTTGAGGTCATCCCAGGACGGATCACACTTGGCTACCTTTTGTGATGTCCACCCTTTTCCATGTGAAGCACCAGGAATATTTGCCTTGCCAAACTCTGCAAGCATAAACTACTTCCATGTAGCTCTCTTTGCTCACAGTCCTTACTTTGGACTTGGCCAAGTGAAAGCCTGGTATGAGTCTGTTTCCTCCAAGCCTTCTGAGAGGTAATCTTGCACCATTCCCTCCTGTGGCTTGAAGGTGGGTAGAAAAAGCACTCCAAAAAGTCTCTTTGAAGAAATCCTCTGTACTAATCTTCTCTCCATTCTCACCTTTTCGTACATAGAGCGACTGAAATATTAAAGAAAGAAATATTGAAGAAAATAGAAGATGTGCCTGGAAGTCATGCATAGATGGTAAAGAAAACTGACATTATGGGATACATTCTAATCAAGCAGTAGACATTAAAGAGTTAACCACAAATAAAGCATGACGAGTCATGTGATCACTTAAAATGTACA
>JAQZBX010054584.1:0-18610 GCA_029593785.1 Cabassous unicinctus
CAATTAAGCTAGATAAAGAAATGAAAGGCATCCAAATAGGAAAGGAAGAAGTAAAACTTTCATTATTCACTGACAATATGATCCTATATCTAGAATCTCCTGAAAAATCCAAAACAAAGCTACTAGAACTAATAGACAAGATCAGCAAAGTGGTGGGATACAAGATTAATATGCAAAAATCAATAGTGTTTCTATATACTACTGATGTGCAATGTAAGAAAAAAAATCCATTTATAATAGCAACTAAAACAACCAAATATTTAAGAATAAACTTAACCAAGGACATAAAGGACCTGTGTTCAGAAAACTACAAAACATTGCTAAAAGAAACTGAAGGAGACTTAAATAAATGGAAGAACATTCTGTGTTCACGGATTGGAAGATTAAATATCGTTAAGATGTCAATTCTACCCAAACTGATTTATAGATGCAATGCAATCACAATAAAAATCCCAACAGCCTTTTTTGCAGAAGTGGAAAAACCAATTATCAAATTTATTTGGGAGGGTAAGGGGCCCTGAATAGCCAAAAAGATCTTTAAAAAAAAAATGAAGTTGGAGGACTCTCACTTCCTGACTTAAAGCATATTACTTGGCTACAGTGGTAAAACCAGCATGGTACTGGATTAGGACAGATTGACCAATGGAACCAAATTGAGAACTCAGAAACAGACCCTCGCATCTACAGTCAAGTGATTTTTGACAAGGCTGTCAAGCCCTCCCAAATGGGCCAGAACAGTCTATTCAACAAATGGTGCTGGGAGAACTGAATAGCCCCATTCAAAAGTGGACTCCTATCTCACATCTTATAAAAAAATTAACTCAAATTGGATCAAGGAACTAAATATAAAAGCAACAACTATAAAACTCCTAGAAGAAAATGTAGGAAAACATCTTCAAGGTCTTGTGGTAGGTGGTAGTCTCTTAAACCTTATGCCCAAAGCATGAGCAACAAAAGAAAAAAAAAATAAACGGGACCTCCTCAAAATTAAACACTTTTGCACTTCAAAGGACTCTGTCAAAAGGATGAAAAGGCAGCCGACTCAATGGCAGAAAGTTTTGGCAATCACATATCTGGTACGGGTTTAATATACATGATATACAAAGAGATCATACAACTCAACAATAAAAAGACAAACTACCTGATTAACAAATGGGCAAAAGACTTGAAAAGACAATTATCAAAAGAAGAAATAAAATGGCCAAGAAACACATGAAAAAATGTTCAACATCACTAGTGATTAGAGAAATGCAAATCAAAACTACAATGAGATATCATTTCACACCTATTAGAATGGCCACTACTAAAAAGTAGGAAAACTGTAAATGTTGGAGAGGATGTGGAGAGATAGATAGGAACACTTATTCACTGTTGGTAGGAATGTAGAATCACACTGTACAATCACTGTGGAAGTCAGTTTGGTGGTTCCTAAGAAAGTTAGCGATAGATCTACCATGTGACTCAACAATACCATTACTAGGTATATACCCAGAAGAACTGAGAGCAAAGACACGAACAGACATCTGCACAATGATGTTCATATGGTATTATTTACAATAGCCAAAAGTTGGAAACAACCCAGGTGTCCATCAACTAATGAATGGATAAACAAATTGTGGTGTACACACACGATGGAATATTATGCAGCAGTTAGAAGAAATGAAGTCGTGAAGCATATAACAACAAGGATGAACCTGGAGGACATTATGCTGAGTGAAGCAAGCCATACACACAGGACAAATACTGTATGATTACGCTATTATGAACTAAATATATTGTGTAAATTCATGGAGTTAATAATTAGAATATAAGTCACCAGAAAATAAAAGGAGGGTAGAGAATGGAAAACTGAGGGTTAATCTGTGCAGAATTGGTCAAAAAGGTTGTTTGTAAATCTTTGGAAATGAATAGAAATGGTGAAAGCATATCATGGTGTTGGTAACTAGCAGAGCTATTATATGGGTATGACAGTAGTGGAAAGGGAAAGTCTAAGGCAGGGGTTCTTAAACCTTTTTTATTCCACGGACCCCTTTGCCAGTCAGGTGAAAACCACGGAGCCGTTACTAAGTCCACACTATACTGTGTATTATTTAATAAATATGTCACACCTGCACGAACATGTCCCCACATGAATAATGTTTTTTTGAATTTCAACTCAAGCTCATGGACTCTTTGTTAAGAACCCTTGGTCTAAGGTCATGTATATTACTAGAAGAAAAGCTAAAAACTGTAACACGGGACTGTATAAGATAGTAAAACCTCACATAAAACACGAATATGAGTGATATTGTATATATAAGAATGTTTTTACAAACTATACATACAAATATACTAGAGAGAAGGAAAAAGAATAGCAGCTATGTATGGCAGGGGAAGCATAGAGAGATTGTGAGGTGGTGAGTTTTGTTTTTGTTTTTTGTTTATTATTATTAATATTGGAATAATAAAACTTCTCTAAGAATGATTGAAGTGATGAATGCACAAATATTTTATTACACCGAGTACCACTGACTGTACACTTTGGATGGATTTATACTTCATTAATATGTATCAATAAAATTGATTTGTTAAAAAAAAGTCACTCTAACACAATCTATACTTAAAACATCAGGGTTTCCACAGCATGCACATATTAACCCCATGGACTTCATGGATGTTGGACAGTCTGTTGCCCCCACTCTCTTGTGTAGTCATAAGCAAAGTTCTGAAATATTTCAGGGAGAAGAAGATGCTGCTTTGCCTCTGGCTTTCCTCTACCAAATCTCTTACTTCTTCCTCACAGCAATTTTTGTTCACTCTATTCCACAACTTGCTCAGCTCATCTGATAAATATCTCTGAAAATTAACTTGATATATTGATCAAAATTTAGCAGAATGCCTTTGAAGGGCTGGCCGTTCCGTGAACCATGCGGCATATGACTGGAGAACCATCAGTTCTCCGAGGCATAGAAGTGAAGCGCCTTTTCCAAAGTCACATGGCAAATCAGGGAATGTGCCCAGACTTGAACCTGGGATCTTTTGCCTCCAAACTAATGTTCTTGTCCACTATTCTCTGTTCTCAAGAATTTAACAACTCTTATTGGGGAGACACATACACATACACGATGGCTAAGTAACTTATAATGAGATGGTGTGGCACTGAGAAGCCAGTGAACTAGAACTTAAAGGACCCCCAAGGGTCCACTCCTTCTGCGAGTACCTACCTGACAGTGTCACTGTGAGGGCAGAGGGGTGGGATCATGTCATGCTCAAGGTCCTGTCTCTGAAGACAGCTGGATCTGGGTCCCAAACCTGCCTCTGCCACGCACCAGTTGATTGATTCTGAGCAAAGTTCTCAACTTCTCTTTGCCTCAGTTTCATCCACTGTGAATGGGCATTGTGACACCTACCTTGCACAGTTGTTGGCAGGATTAAAGGGAATTACATGAAATCTAAGGGATGAAGTAATCAATAATTTGTTGAAACACAAACCATGTATGTACAAACTATCTGGCAATGTTTGGAAATTATGCAAAGGAATGAACTCTTAAAGAGCTTATGATCTAGTTGGAGGCTAAGGCAGACAGACACACTTAGACACAGAAACACACACACACACACAAAACACACACCCATACTCTCCTTTTCTCTAGAGAATAATTATTTAGGAACATCTGTCTAGATGCAGATGTATAGAATGTCAAGAGTTATGAGAGATCCCAAGTGATTGTCTAATGCAGTGGTTTTTAAACTTTTAAAAAATTCATGAGCTCCTTTGTTGAAAGGATCTTATATGGAAATTCAATGTGTAAAACACTCTGCTGCTCTGACTGAAACAGAGAGTGAAGGAGTTGAATTCTCACCCATCAGTCATCCTCCATCTCCACCCTGCCCACCCAGCCAATCTCCATCCCTACCTTCCCAGGCTAGTTCTAAAGGGGCTTCTTAGAGCCATCCAAGTCCCCCATATTTAATTCAACAGCTTCATTTCATACATGAGGAAACTGAGGTGAAGAAACATGTCCCCAGTGTCTCTGCCATTAACCACCTATAGGTCTCCATCATCTCACCTCCCTGGCTCCCCACTTCCTCCTCTGCAGATGGAGGGAACCGTACTACACACTCTTTCACCCAGAAAACTTATCAGAAAAGGATGAGCTGCCCTCCAGTGACCACAGAGGCACACGCTCCCATAGTGAGGCCCAGGAATCACACTCTGAGGTCTCTGAAAGCCACAATAAGCAACAGTTTTAGCAGATGCTTCTGCAAGAACCAAAGCCATTATTGGCTCCTGCTAGGAAACTAACCCTACCATTCTGTCTCTGGTGGTGGCTGAGATGCACAAAAAGCACGTAGAAGGCCGAGGAATGGTGTGCCTTGTTGAAAGGATACGTCTCTGTTGGACAGAGGAAAAGGGTACTTCACTTCCCAGTAGACTACAGTCTCTCCATTGCATTCTTTTTCACAGAGTTCTAAAGGAGAACAAAAGAAGTTAATGCATTCAGAAACCTCTTTGGCTTTAATTAACAAGCAGCTTAGGTATCATGACTGCACATGGTATTATAGGCCACCAACTCCTAAGGTGGAGAATTCTAGAAAATGTTGGGCCAATTCATTGCCACCCAAATCTTGTTACCCAGGGGCAGAGTCAAGTGGATAGTAATCCAGAGCAAAAATAAAACAGCCTAACAAAATTTCCCCATTTTATATCACAAACAAGATTGTCAGAATGCAATGAAATAAAATCAGGCATCAAAACGTAAATTTTCAGAAGTTTTGAAAATCAGAGTTACCACCAGGTGTCACTAGAGTATCAATAGTTTTGCGTTTGAGCCCTTTCTTCCCCTTCTAGATTTCTTGACACATCCCAGCTAGCCTACAATGGGGGGTGAGGGGGTGGGGGTGGGGAGTAAGGGGGGGAGGGGGAGAGTCACTCAGTCCAGCACCTTTAAGTGAAAAGAAGGTTCCAGAGAAGGCAATGTCTTCCCTAAACCCACTTCTCACTTCTCTCCCATGTTTCTTTACACAAACTCACAGCTAGTGTCCAAATGTCCTTAATACTCCATCATGCAGCAAACTTTGAGGGGACATACCAAAGGAATTTAATAAGAGCTAGGCCCTCCAAGCCCCAGCTGAGAGTAGGTTTCTATGTAATCCTTTAGAGAAGGAGTGAAGCTGAGGCTGCTGAAGTAACCAAGAGAGCCCCTTAAGGAAATGCTAAGGGCGTGGGGGGAGATATATTATTTAGTTGAGCATTTGAAAGAAAACCTATTAGGAGCAGACCTTGGATTGCAGAGCTTGTCAGCCCATTGGTGCCAGAGGGCTGCAGAAAGTCCAGGAAGGAAAGGGAAGGAGTGGGCGTCTGCTGCTTTTGCATGTTCAGCACTGATTCTTCCTTCTAGTACCAGCACCTCAATTTTCCTTCAGGGGATCCCCCTCCTCCTACTTCTCAACTATATGGTTCAAGCAGACTGACTCTCCCCTAATTTTAGGGCTGGGAAAATGAACAAGACATGGCCACATTGATCAAGAGAAGGATGGTATATACAGTCAGGGTTTTAGTTCGCCACCCTAGCAAGTTTAAGGCAAAACGTAATTTAGTAAAGACTCTAAGGGAGCTTGCAGAGTATCCAGGGGGAGCACAGTGAGGTTTAGAACCTAAGATTGTTCCAACCAAGCCAAACTGCTGCTGCCAGGAGACCCAGACACTACAGTGTGAGCTGCTGACACCAGGTACCAAACATTAGATGCTCTGCCATTGTTTCCCCCCAAGCCTGATGCTTTAGCCATGATGGTCACCAGAAAATGGATTTTGCATGCTGCCTGCTTCCTCACACTGTTCTTTTCCAAATTGACGCTACCCGTGTGTCATATGGGCAGTCTATATCATGTGGCTGCACCGTGGCTGCCCAGGGGTCTGGGATGGAGAATGGCAGCCTTCTCCCTGGAGATGTGAGCCTCACTATCCCCCCTAAACAGGAAAGGTATTTGAAAACACTCAATCCCCAAAGACCATGGCAAAAGTCCACAGGAAATAAGTGAGTGATCCAAATTGAGCCAATGCAAGCCAATCCCGAGTCTTTGGCTTCAACAACTGGGAAAATGGAATTCTCATTTCCCTGAGGTTATTTAAATGAAAGAAACCTGAGTCTTCTGGTGGCCATCTTTGCTGTGACATAAGGATGTGCTGGAGAATTTTGTCCATACAAAGAAAGCAAAGTCAAGAGATGGAGAGAGAAAGAATCCTTTTGACATTATTTAAAGTCTGGATACAGCTATCCTGGGAGCCAGAAATCCTTGGACTTTTCAAAGCCCTGAATCAATAAACTCCTTCTTCCTTTCTTAAACTGGTTTTAGTTGCCTTTTTGTTGCTTGCATCCAAGAGTCCTGACTAAAGCAAGGGCCTTTTAGAGTTTGTGTGTCCTTTGCTAGCTTCTTAATTCTATTCCATGATGACTGAGATGACAGAGGGACCACTCAGCTCTCAGCTGCAGGAGGATTTCCTATTTAATGCTTTTCGTAACGCTGTATCACTCACATGGTAAAATCTAAGACCTGGAGCCTGGTGCCATGCTAGATCCTCAGAGTCCTGGGTGTGCCTCCTGCTTTAGCTTTAGCTTTTGCTACCCCAACCAAACCAGCAACACCAAACAGCTTACAGTTTTTTAGCATATCATGTTGTTTGTTGCAAACCTGCTCACAGCCAAGCAGAAGTCCTAGGAATAGCAAAGGTACATTTCAGCCAAGACTTCTGTGCCAAAAATTTAAAACGAAACATGACATAGTTGAAATTAAACCCGCTCCTTTCCAGGGACTAGAATAAATAAGGACGAACTGTACTTCCTAATTGATTTGGAAAATAAATAAATAAACGATAGGTATCCCTTACCTTTAACATACTGGTCCCACTGTTTTCTGTAGTCTAAGTCCATATAGACATCTGCAAGCAGAGCTGGCATGCAATCCTCCAGGACCCCAAAGGCTTTATACTCATAAAGTCCAGAGCGCTGTAAAAACAGAACAGGTAGAATCGGCCTATTGCTTCCCAAGTTGGGAGAAAGCTGGATGCTACAAGCATAAGGAAAACAGCTGAGGCTGGGGTTCACGCAACACCAAACCTGTACTGAGCACCTCCTTTGTGGCCTTGGTGACGCAGCGCTGAGAAAGCACTCTCATAATGCAGTATTGCAGTGGGGGCTGGGCGTGGGGATAATTGTAAGTGCTATCCAGATAACGTAAGGGTGCTCTGGGTGGGGGTGGGGTGTGTGCCTGCGTAATCAGACCTCTAGGAGGCATACCCTTGATCAGAACATCTTGTTCTACATGTATGGAGAAAGCCATGGGAAGGCCCCTAAGTGGGTGAATGGGCATGTTCAAGGAAGAGAAAGTCAGGGGGTCTGGAGCACTGCGGATGGAGAAGGACTGCTAGGAGACGAGGTCAGAGAGACAGTGGAGGCCAGAGCCCAATGAACTTTGTAAACCTGGGTGAGGGAGGGGTAAAGATTTTATTCTAATTGCTATGGAAAACCAATGGATAACTTCAAACAGGAGAATGACTGGATCTGGTTAACATTTTAAAAAGATAATTCTTGTTGCTCAGTAGAAAACAGGTCATAAGGGAGCAAAAATGGAAGCAAGGAGATTGGTTAGAAGGCCACTGCAATAGTCCAGATAAGAGATGATGGTGATCTGAACAGGGAGGTGACAACAGGATGGTGAAAAGTCAGTGATTTGGGGACATAGTTTTGAGGTAAAGGCAAAAGGAATTGCTGATGGATTGGCCTTGGGAGTAAAGGAAAGCAAAGAATCAAGAACAACTCCTAGAACCTTTGCTTGAACAGTTGTGTAGATGAGGGATTCAATTTCTAAGAGGGAGAAAACTTGGAGAGGAGGTGATTTGTGGGCTAGGGGGCTAATCAAGAGTTTTCTTTTGGGCAAGGTGAGTTTGAGATGCTTAATAAACATCCAAGTCGGGGCGTCATGTCGACGGCTGGAGCTCGGAGGAGAGGTTATTGTAGACACCCACGGAGCATCATGAAGCCCAACACGTGATTTTATGAATTCTAAGACAGACTTTTTCAACAACCACTTCTTTTTCTATTGTGTATACGGGACTGAAAAGCAGAAGAAACACCTGCTTTAAATCACATTAGTCATTTTGTTCACAAAAAGGCCATTTCTAGATTCCAAAGTACAACCAGAGAGCTCTCTGTTTTCATGTTAAGCCATATCCTTTCCTGGGAGGGTTCCGAGCTCGAGTTGGCCCTACCCCACATTCTGCACAATGGCAGTTAAAGATTCTTGAACCTTGTTTTGCCTAAAGGTTCTATAGTTAAAACAACCTCTCTTAATTTCAATGCAAAAAACAAAAACCAAGCTCTTAGATGGAGCCTTGTTTCCCTGTGCTAATGCAATGTTATTGGCTAAACATGAATGAATGAAGCCAACTTCTTCAGGAAGTTATGTGGGGATAATTTTAAGTGCTATCCAGATAACCTGGTGAAACCTGGTGAGTCTCCTGTGGCTTCAAGTACCCCCTTGCTGAGGTGGCATAACCCAGGGATTAACACACCCCAGTTTAAGAATCTCAGATGTATGTGAAAGTACCTGAAAAAAATGGAACATCAAACTGAACTGGAATCCGTAAGGATCTCCTCGCTCTAAAAGTATATGCTTTATCCCAAGGGTTTACAACAAGCAAGTGACAACTACTGGCAGACCTTCTACCTGCCACGGCCACGGAGGCCCCCGGGAGAAGCATCACCTGGGGTCTGGTGAGGGACTCAGGAGCAGCAGCTCCTCCCTCCCGCTTCTGCGCGGGGGCTTCCGCTGCCTTCCCACGTGCAAGCCCAGTTGTGGTGACGGACGCCCACACACAAGGCCCAGGGATTAATTAAAAGGCTTCGGAAAGCGAAAAGCTGCTCCTTGCTCAGGGATACTGGGAGTCATTTTCTACACACCCAGAGCGAAAGGGATATGTTAATACTTAATCATCTCCCCCAGCCTTCCAGGGTTTAGCTTTGATTATCTAGCTAAAGGAAGACAAACTTGCCCTCCACTGGTTCCTTTCCCTCCTGAGAGTAGTTCCAGCCCCTAGTGACCTCGGTCATGCACGTATGACATAGAAGAAAAACAAAAAGGCGTCTAGGAAGAGAAAAAACGGACGATCATGATTTGCGTGACCACAGAAGAATGAACTATTGTGACAACTTCCTTTAAACACTCCCTTCGTGGCAGAACTGAGAAACGCCAGAACTCCAGAGGAACAAAATGCTCAGCAACACCTTTCCTGGTTTATGAAGAAAATGTCCTTTTGATGTGCCGAACAGTCAGAGCCCAAATTCCTGGATCGAAGCACTTTCTCACCCATTATTTCTTTAGAAAAATATTTTGGCAAGCATATTCATTTTAATGTCATCTTTAAAAAAAGATAAAATGAATGTTTATTAATTTAAAAAGTAATCCAAATTCATTATAAGAAAATTGGAAAATGCCAAAAAGAATAAAGAAAATAAAAATGACACATGACCCCATAATCTAAATATTTGACATATTTGACATATTTCCTTTAAATAATTAAACACCTCAGTGTTACAAAATGGGAATAATATGGTATAAGCAGCTTTATATTTTTATTTTTAATTTAATATTATATTGAGGCTATGAAGAGATCACACCTAATTTAATCATTCTCTAAGATATTTCCTTTTCCAAATAATCACAGTAACAGTTAGGTATTCTGTATTTGAAGGAGGTTTCTAATCACTTTGTCCTGTTATAAATTTTTTTTAAAAATACTAGTAATTGTCTATGTACATTCCAGTTTCCAAGCATTTTTATATTCCTATCTCATGCAATCCTTAACACAGTCCTGCTGTGTTATATGAGACTGAGGCTCAGAGAAATTGACTTATTACTTGCCCAATTCCTACAGCAAGTGCATGGGTCAGCCAGAAAGAGAGGGTGAAACTTCTGACTTTCTACTCCTACTTCCCACAATGTCTCCTTGTGTAGCTCTACTCTCTCTGCACGTTTTCTCCATTGGTACAAAGCTCAAGCTAATGATTAAGGTAAAGAGGATCCATCACTTAGGATCTTAGGGCTGGATAGGGCCTTAGACCCCTTGTCTAAATGAGGTCAATGACTTGCCAAGAGTCAATCAATGATGCTTTTGGTGGCAAAGCCTGGATGGGAAGATGTCCTTTCCGGTCCCCATGCCAGCACCCCAGCACCAGACCACCAGGATGGACCTCCCACTGAGATTCTCCCGAGTCAATGCACCTGCTGTTTACCCAAAATGCCTCCAAACGTATTTCATAAATGCTGCTTCTGGAGGGTTTCGACAAAGACCAGGGAAAGGCAGGGGTGGAGCGAGGATACACATTATCACTGTCAATGGACTAGACACTGTGCTTTCTTTCCGTATATTTGTCCAAAGAGTCCTCGCAAAAACCCAGTAGCAAGACAATATGGCATGGTGGTCACAGCATGGACTTGGAGTCAGAGCCTGGGGAGGATCTAGGTTCTTTCACGTACCAGCCTCACTTTGCTCAGCTGCAAAGAGTTTCTACCTAATGGAATTAAATTAGATAATCCATCTAAAGTCCTTCTGGCACAGAATAAGTATTTAAGAAATATTAGATAGCATTTGCATTAATAAGGTAGATACGATGAGCTCTTCTTTCCATATTGAAAACGGAGGATTCAGAACTGTAACATTATGCACTCTTTCAGGGAAACTAACATCTTATGAAGCAACAGCTCTAATACTCGCAATAATCCTTTAAAACAAGCATCATTAGCTCCACTTTATAAATGAAGAAAGGGGAGCTGGAGTGGAGTGTGGTTAGGCGATTTGCTATGGATATCATTCTTTTTTGAGATGTTCTGTTTTTCCGGCTAAGTTGTCTAAAACCTCTAGTTGTTACATTTCTTAGTAACAGTGACTCGAAGCATGAAAAAACCTACTATTTCTTTCCAATTGCAGTCATAGTGTTAAGATATTCAGAGAAACACTACTGCCAATAGTACGTGTATTTGTTCTGAGCAGAATGAATTCTGAAAGCCCTAACGAGAGTTTACATATGAGCAATGTCAACATGTCATAATGTTTGTATTTGACATTTACAGTTCCCACATAGGATTAATTCCTTGTAGACCCTCCTGACCTGGAGAAAGACACCACTCATTTCCTTCAATTTATGGTGTTTATCTGCATTTACATCCCTAACTACAAGGCAGCCTTGACAAATCACACACATTTCTCTAAGCCTGTGAATGCACCCTTGAGCTTGCATTGAATTCTCTGCCTCTCGCAGAAGAGCTAATTTCCATTTCCCAGGGGGACAGGAAGCCTCCCCATTCTATGCCCATGGAAGCTGCCCAACTCAAGCCACTCTGTGGCAAGTAAGAAATGTAGATGGGATGAAAAGGAAACATTTCTCACCAGAGAGAACCAGTTTTAATGGCAAATGTTAAACCTGTAACTGCCACTGGGCAGATATGGGGAAAGTGGCAAGATTGTATGAAAAAAAGACAGTTGATTAAATGTGATTTGATATCTGAAATCTCTAAGAAAACGCAGTAGGTTTAATCCCTAAGGATTACAGATAGCTGGGTAAAATAATAGTGATTGCTAATACTTACCGAGTGTTGACTGCACATCAGGAACCAGGCTCACTGCTTTATATAGCTTATCCCAGTGAATCCACACAATGATAATACTTCTTATAGACCATCAATAAACCCATTTTTCAGTCAAGGAAAGTGAGCCTTAAAGAAGTTATGAGAAATGTCCAGAAAAAGCAAATCTATAGAGGCAGAACATAGATCAGTAGTTGCCTGGGGCTAGGGGTGAGAACTGGGAAATGAATGCAATGGGCAAGAAGTTAATTTTAGGGGCAATAGAAATGTTCTAAAATTATAATGTGGTGAAAGTCACAAAACTCTATAAATGAACTAAATTGAATTGTACGCTTAAAATGAGTTTATGGTATGTAAATTTTATGGTATGTAAATTATACCTCAATAAAGCTGTATGTTTTTATATTGTTTTGTTTTTATATATAAACTAGTCTTTCTTTTTTTAAAAACAATTTATTGAAGTATATCATTCATACATGAACAGACATAAGCTATAAGTGTTCAGTAAACATTGTGAACTTACAAAACAAACATGTATAACATCATACAGGGCTCCCACACATCACCCCACCACCAATACTTTGCATTGTTGTGAAACATTTGTTAACAAATTATGAAAGAGCATCATCAAAGTATTAGTACTAACTATAGTCTGTACCTTACTCTCCTATACATTTTTTAAGGATTTCTTTATTTATTTACTTTTATCCATTTTTAGCACACACACGTCCCCATCCTGTTTTTGCTGCTTTTGTGTCCATTCACTGGACAACTCTCTGCGTCCGTTTCCTGCCCTCTCTTCTCATCCTTCTCCTCCTGTCTTCACCGGGATTCGATCCTCAGAACCTCCGATGTGGGAGAGAGGCGTCCTACCACCTGTGCCACCTTAGTTCCTGGTTTTTCGGCATGTCTCGTCTTGGCTCTCCCTTGTGTCACTTTCCTGTTACGTCATCATCTTGCTGCGTGGCTCACAGGGCCTGACAGCGCACCTGCTCGCAGGGCCTGGCGGCGCACCCACGTGCAAAGCCTGTGGGGCTCACCCGCACATGGGGCCTGGGGGACTCACCTGCTTGCAGGGCCTGACGGCATACCTGCGCACAGGGCCTGGTGGCCCACACGCCTTCTGTTTTTCTTTTTTTAAATTTTTACCAGGAGGTCCCAGGGATTGAACCCAGGTCCCTCCATATGGGAGATGGACGCCCAACCATTTGAGCCACATCCATCCCCCTGCTATATCTCTTAAGGTTGACCAAAGATATCTAGAGTTACAGTCTTTTCCCATACAGGATGGTCATAAAATAAATCAGGCTTAGTTTATCACCAGTATTCTAAAAACCACGTCTAGGGAGAAAAACTAGGTCTGGTGACACATGCATGGTTTCTAATATAGCAAACGTTTAGCCTACCCTGATTATCACAAAATCAGGTCAGTGAGAATATTCGCATTAAAGCTGTATGTTTTTAAAAGGTTATGAAACTTTCCCAAGGTCACACAACTAATGTCGGCAGAACCTGGACTTAAAGCCAGTGCAAGCTGACAGTGGAGCCCATGGTCTAAGATATTGCCTCCAAAATTGTCACTGACTTCTCTGAACATATCATTGGATACATAATAAGCAGTCTGGTGTGCATATAGCTTCAGCTAGGGTGACCATAATTCATCACTCCAACCAGCATACTTTTGAGAGCAAAAGAGGTGCTGCAAAAATTTTCTCCAGGACAACAGCTGTAAACCATGATGGTCATGGGTATATTGAGACATATAATCAATCTAGCTACAGCTCATAACAAAACACTTTAATTTACAAGATGTTTTGAAATGTATCACCTCATTGGATCACCATACAACTTTGGCAGAACAGGAATTATCTTCAGTTTACACACAAGGAAACTGAAACTCAGATAGGATCTTGGGCTCATAAGTCTGAAGGTGACAGAGGCATTCGGCAGAGACTTTAAGCTTGGGGTTGCCAAATCTGACCTGCCAGCTCTTTTTGTACAGCCTACAAACTAAGGGCTTTTACATTTTTAAATGGTTATATGTAAACGGTTGTAAGTACCTACATAATAGCCTTTCTTCTGCACCCTGACCCACAAAATCTAAATATTTATTATTTGGCCCTTTATACAAAAAGTCTGCTGAACCCTGCATTTTTCCCCACTCCTTTTAAAACATACAACCCAGGGAAACCCTGAATTACTACCAATTCATATTGCAACCACACACATAAGAGAGGGATCTTTGTGTCAATATCCAAAATATATTTATATTTTATTTTGATCCACGTGGGGATTTACCATTTAAGTTCAGACTACCCTTCAAAGTGAAACAGCCAATCCTGAGCACAGGTCAATTGATAGTACCCAGAGAAGGTTCAGGAGTCCACAAGGGAGTGATGAAAAGGCAACTGAGATGAAGGTCATGCCAAAATAATCCTCAAAGGGCCAAATGTACACATGGCTGGTAGGTGGCTGTAGCTGAGATACACAAAATAAACTACCTTCTGTTTTTCATGTGACAGCCAGAGCCAGGAAAGTACAAGGTAGGGAAGGAGAAGGCAGGGCAGGACGGTTAAAAAAGAATTCAGTTCAAAACCTCAGGACAGGGATCCTAGATATGTCATGGTTTGTAATTAGCTCTTATACTCAGAAAGTTCCCTAACCTCTAAGGATCTCCCTTTCATCCCCTATAAGATAAAAGGGTTGTCCTTAAAAAAAACACCTTAAGGCCCCATAATTTCTTAATGGCAGTTGCTACCATTATTGAATAATAAGTCTACAACCCTTCTAAAACATACAACCCAGGCAATCATTGAATTACTATCAAGTCATAGTACAACTGCACGCATAAGAGAGGAATTTTCGTGTCAATATCCAAAATAAATTTATATTTTATCTTGGTCCACATGGGGGTTTACCATTTATGTTCACACAATTACATGGCCAGAAACACCTTTTGCTTTGATATTTCAGAAACAGAAATAAGAGGCATCCCCAGGTGACAGGTTCAACTGTATTCTCCCACAAACCCAAGGACTTATGGGAGAGTTACCTCTCCCTCTTCGATTTGTTTGCAACAGTCTGGTTTATGCAGATCCCCTTTCCTTTCAATTCCATCATTTTAGGTTAAACTTCCCACGAGCTTCATACATGGACCACCCGCCACACTATGTCTGGGCATTATAGTTCTTATTTTCATTATGAGCCAAGAGGAATGAGAGGCAGCTGTGCGCTGCACAGCAGAGGGAGCAGTGAACTGAGCCTGGAAGGCTGGGCTTTGTTTCCAATAGAAAAGAGCAGGGGGCGAGGGTACTCAAGAAAGGGGAAAAGGGCAACAAAAGCACAAACAGAGTGGAGCAGTTTATTGAGTGCAGAGAGTCTGGAAAGCAGTAATGTTGGAGGCTGGACTTATAGGTTGGGGCAAAAGAGAAGTTAGTCCTTTCTCCTGTTGACAGTGGAGAGCTACTGGATGGTTTCAAAGCAAAGGAAAGACATGGAGAAAGCAGTATCCTAGAAAAAATGATTCCAGTGAGGTTAAGAACACAAACTTGATCAGAGTCAGGAATATACTTTCCTGCTATGTTCCATAAGAAATGTATGGTATTTTGTTAATTAGGTATTTATTTCTAGGAAAGTTAACAGGAAAATCAGTAATGGGAAAAATATGTTCTGAATTCCAAACGTTTTGTGCCTAACACCTAACACTGTGCTTGGCATATAGACCAAGCAAAAAGCCTTCTCCACTTGTCATTGCCCCTGGTTCCCCCTGGTTCACCCCAGGAGGTCATGACGTGGTATTGTGTCCACAGATCCAGAAATGTCCTAATCCTTCCTACTAATCACATCTCCTCTCACAGTGTTCCCACTTTATTAACAGCCACACCAGCATCCTATAATCCCCAGTGCAGGAACCTGTAGAAAGACTGGGTGAGAGCATGAACCTTGGCTTTTACCTGGAGGCAGAAGTGGGGCATCCTACTCACCTTTCTCCCCTCTTCCCACCAAATCTAAACCTTGGGACAAACATTATCCTACAACCTCACATCCACATGCTCACCTGAGACAGAATAGAGGAGAGGGAAAACTAAAGCTCTAGCATATCTATCTGGTTGTACACTCAGGGGAGATGGAAAAGGAGAGATGAAGCTGGCCTGTCATGACATGAAGTAGAATGCCACACATGGTGAGCAGCTTTTACACATGGTGACTGCGCCCACTAGTAAAAGATGGCTCCAGAAGTGTCCTGGGTTCAATTACAGTCATATTGAGCATGCTGGTAATCACTCATCCCTTGGGAGAGAGGCAGAAAGGTGAGAGAAGGGGGTAGACTTGTCCTGCAATCCTGATGTAAAAGAGGCCCATGATGCAAATTGGATTATGATCCCACCTGGGGAAAGGTAGTAGAGAATTCCCATCTGTTCGCATCATTCTGTTCTCATGTGAGTAAAATCTGTGCCTCACTCAAAAAGGTCAAACTTTCTCTCAGCCCTGCCTGGCTAAATTGCAGTTTTTCCAGTAATACCAGGCTTTGTATATTTTAGTAGGTCAACGTCACAAGAAAGAACAGCTCCTGGGAAAGTACAGTCTGCTCCTCACCGAACTCTTTGTTTAGCAGATCTATTAAAGGACCAAAATCACAATTTAGGCAGTCTCTTCTCATAGTGCCAGGCATTTAGATTTAAAAAATGTGAAAGTCAAGCCACAGCCAGATCTTTTCATTCCAACATTTACTTTGTCTAAATCAAAGATGTGAACCTTTGCAGGCAGGTTCACATTGCATCAGGGTGTCTACTGGCATGGTAACACAGCCCAGAGCTCCTGCCGGACCTGACTGCAGAATCACGAGAAAAGCTGTTCTAAGTGACCTGGGGAACTTTTCAGCCCTGCTCAAGGGACCACATTCACTCCCAAGTGGCCACTAATTTAAAGATCAGAGACAGTATCTTAATTTGGACATTTTTTTTTGTCTTAAGATACATTTCTTTTTTTCTCACTTTTACCTTTCAGCTTCCATTGCTTCAGATCTCTAGAGGCCTCTCCTGCCTCTGACTTCCTCTCAATGTCAGAACCACCTGGAGCAAGGCACATGCTAGACATACACCAGTGGTTCTCAAAGATTGGTCCCTGGACCAGCAGCTTCAGCATTACCTGGCAACTTGTGGGGAATGCTAACTCTTGCACCCCCATACCAAAACCAGAAAGTCTAGGGTTGAGGCCCTGCACTCTGAATTTCAGCAAGCCCTGCAGGTGATTCTGACAAGTTTGAGAACTACTCTATCATATATCATTTCAGTCAACCCTCTCAACAGCCCTGAAAGGTAGGCATTCTCCTTATTTTGCAAATGAAGAAGCTGAAATTTAAAAATGAAAAAGTAATTAACCTCTAGCCTCTCTTCAACCACAACCCAAGCCCCACTCAGGTCCTACTGGATTTCTGGTTCTTCTCAGAAAACAAAGCAAGCTCACACCTGGTTCAGGGACTTGGCACTTAGTGTTCCCTCCACTTCTAGTTTTAAAACCCAGCAGGCAGGAACTGGCAGGGAAGATGGAGGAGTAGGGAGTTCCAGGACGCAGTCTTTCCACCAAACAAATTTTAAACAGGCAGGAACTGTCTGAAACAACTATTTTGAAACTCCATAGGCCAGAAGCATCCAGGGAAGAGTGGGAGGAAGAGGCTGATAAATTAAGTTAAAGAACTATAAATTGCTTTCTCCACACAGGGGTGACGGGTGCCCATCCCCCACTCACACACCAGGCTGCCGTGGAGTCTAGTCCCTGGCTAGCTGCTCCTGACAGAAAAGGACATAAAAATCCTCTTCCCCAAGAGCAGGCGTGTGCACAGCCGATCACTAATCACAGCTTTTGATTAGCAAATTCCGATCACCGGGTGCCAGCCCTGAGGGCAGCCATTGTTTCAACCTGCCCTGGACACGGGTGGAGGCAGTAGAGATTTAAAAACATAGGCTTCCTCAGGGCTGTGGGAAAAAGTTAGTTGAAGGGCTGCATTTGCTGGGCAGGCCGGGAAAGCTAAGCTTTGGGGAGTCATCAGAGAAGTTCTTGGCGCCCCTCCTAACTGGAGTCTCCACAGGGCACTCTGGAGCTAGTCAGTGCCCCTTTCATGGGTCCCTGGCCCTGTCTTGGCTGGGAAAGACAGAATCGTGAATGTCCTCCAAGGGCTCCCTGGGGTGACCCTCCTCCCAGAATTTGTCCTCCAGGCAAAAGGAGTGTGAGACAACGAAAGGAGTGTAAAAAACTATAGAGGCAGACAGTCTGGGACAAAGGCCTGCCAGCTTTAATAGCCGAGAGACAGCGGTTTTTCCCCTGGGAAACAGAGGGGACAACCAAATCCTGTAAACAGGGGAACTCCAAAACAACTAGCATGGAAACGCTCTGGACAAAACAGAGGATCAGTAAGACAGGAGAAATCCTGCACAGTGCATTTGCCTTAGGCCGACCTTCTAGATAGGAGGGCTGAAGCTCAAGAAAATCTCGGTCTTATCACCTGCTGGTTACAAAACCCAGAAACAGACATCTCAGGGAGCAAATCCCAAGAGTTAACATTTTAAAATATTAAAATGTACAGTGCGCAACAAAAGAGTACAAGACAAAGAAACAGGAAATGATGGTCCATCCAAAGGGGATAAAAATACAGGAAACACCAACGAAGAAGACGAGAATGTGGATATACCGAACACAGTCTTGAAAAAAAAAAAAAAATCATCTTAAAAATGCTCAAGGAGATGAAAGAAAGTACAGAGAAAGACCCAAGGGATATCAGGAAACCAATGAATGAACAATACGAGAGTCTAAATAAAGAGACAGAAATTTTAAAAAGGAACCAAACAGAATTACTGGACTTGAAGACCACAATAACTGAAATGAAAAATGCCTGGGGGATTTCAAGAGCAGTTTGGAGCTGGCAGAAAAAAGAATCAGTGAACTTGAAGAAAAGGCACTTGGAATGAGTTAGGCTGAGGAGCAGACAGAA
>JAQZBX010054585.1:0-18610 GCA_029593785.1 Cabassous unicinctus
GGGGGGTGGTAAAAATGGATAAAAGTAAATAAATAAATAAATAAATAAATCCTTTAAAAAAAAGTATAGGGGAGTAAGATACAGACTATAGTTAGCAGTAATACTTTGATGATGCTCTTTCATAATTTGTTAACGAATGTTTCACAAGATTGCAAGGTATTTGTGGTGGGGTGATGTGTGGGAGCCTTGTATGATGTTATGCGTGTTTGTTTTGTAAGTTCACAATGTTTACTGAACACTTATAGTTTATGTATGTTCATGTATTAATGATATACTTCAATAAATTGTTAAAAAAAATTTTTTTTAAATTATTTTCTCTGGACCTATTTTGTTGGCTGCTGCAATCAGACACAATTTAATTAACTCACCATTGATAAATAAGGTTTCCTTGCTTAGCTAACAAAGGAGCTACTCAGAAACTTTGGTTACAGGCTCATTTTCGTGTTTTTTTTTTTTTTTTTTTTTTTTTTTTTAATTTTTGTGAAGAAATTCTGCCGTGATGAGATATTCCAATTTATATATTTAAAAATTTCTCTCCATTGTTTCCCTGTGAGTAGTAAATGTGACGAGTGCTTAGTCTAGTAATGTTGATTTATATATTATATTCTTTTAGCACACTATTGTGCCAATGTGTAGTAAATACAAAACTTTGCCATCTAATTCCATAACACAGCAATTCACACTCCACTGTGCCTTAAAAGTGCAACATTCAAAACCCACTTTTTTTCTTGTTTTGATGTGATGGGTATGCACTGGTAATAATAAAATAAAATAAAATTTGGTATGACACTCGAAACACCACTGAGTTCTAACTGCATTACTGTGTTTTTTAAGTATGCTGAGTAGCAGTGTGAAACAATGAAAGAACCACATATAATCTCTGCCACAGCTACTCTGTCATTATAGCTCAAATGCTGCCATAGTTGATACATAATTGAATGAGAATGGCTGTGTTCCAATTAAACTTTAGTGACGGACACTGAAATTTGAATTTCATGTGTCATGAAATCTTCTGTGATTGTTTCAACCATTTAAAAATGTAAAAACCATTTTTAGCTTGAAGACCATGCAAAAACAGGTAGTGGGCTAGATTTGGCCTACAGGCTGACATTTGCCAACTCTTACATAAAGCAATTGAGCATTAGCATTCACATTCTGCATCCCAAGCAATAGGTGTGGATAAATAAAATCTAGTAGGCCCAACGTGGAGGCACCAGTGCTAAGCCTTACAGTAAGTTTCTATTTCCTGTAAATGCCCTACTTGCCCAGAAGACCAAATTTAAATATAGCCAGATCTTTATCAATTATCACCAGCTAACTTCCTCATTCCTAAGCCACCACCTGCTCCCCACTTTGTAAGACACCCCTAAGTAAAACGGAAACTTAACGTATTAGAACATTTCCTCACTTGCTTCTGCATTTGCCCTCTATGAGCTTCTCTTTTCCACTCCCAAGGGGGAGCTTCCTTCTACTTTCTGAATGGGATGCTGTCTGACTCCTGAATCAATGAAGTTGTGAGAGCCTAAATTGCCTGGACAGACTCATTTCCACCAACCATTGTATTAGTTGTTTTTTCCTGTGTGTGTGTGTGTGTGTTTTTTAGTTGCAAGTAGCACAAACTTATATCAAATTGTCTTAAAATGAAAAGTTAATTTATTCTTTCAAAAAATCTAGGAATTCCAAGAGTGCTTTTGCAGTCATAGTTAGAATCAAGAGACCTAATCATATCTTCACAACATGTTTCCCTTTCTTGGCTCTGCCTTCTTTTCTGTCAACTTCATTCTTGGGAAGAAGTATCTCTAATTTTGTAAAAAAGGAAAAAAGGCAAACAAAAACAAAATTACCTGCCTCAGGCACATGGACACCAGTTCAAAACAGTCTTCAATCACCCTAGGCATTCTCACAGTGATTATGTTGATTCATCTATAATCCCATCTCATTTTTGTAGGTTTTCCTAAGTCATTGTGGGGAAGTTGTAAATGCATGGTAATTCACCATTTTGTCTGGAAACCAGTAAATTTAAAGTTAATCCACCCTGATTTCTGGGAATAAACCTCTTAGCCTGATACATCACCATTTTTATCCAAAACTAGATACAGTCTGCTAATATTGGGGTTAGGATTTTTGCATCCATGTTAATACATGAGATTTCCCTGTGATTTTCCCTTCTGGTATTTGTCTATTTTTAGTATTAGAATTATCTTAACTCCATGGAATAAATTAGGGACTGTTTCCTCTTTTCCTGTTATCTAGAAGAATTTGTATAACATTAGAATTATCTGCCTCATGAATGTTTGGTTGCAATTGTCTATAAACAGCCAGAGCCTGCTATTTTCTTTGTGGAAATATTATAATTACAAATTCAGTTCCTATAATGTCTATAATTCCAATCATGTTTTTTTTCCCTTGTGTAAATTTTGATAAATAAATAAATGCAGAGACATTTCATGTTCATGGATTGGAAGACACAATATTGGCAAGATGTCAGTTCTTCCCAAATTGATCTATAGATTCAATGGAATCCCTCTGAAATTCCAGTGGCCTTTTGTGCAGGAATTCACAAGCTGATTTTAAAATTTATATTGGGGAGCAGATGTAGCTTACGCGGTTGAGTGCCAGCTTCCCATGTGCGAGGTCCTGGGTTCAATCCCTGGTACCTCCCAAAAAAAAAAAATTTTTTTTATATGGAAATGCAAAGGACCCAGAAGAGCCAAACAATTTTGAAAAAGAAGAACAAAGTTAGAGGACTTACATTTTCCGATTTAAAAACTTACCATGATGCTACAGTAATCAATGCAGTTTGGTACTGGCATAAGGACAGATATATAGAGCAGTGGAACAGAGCTGAGAGAAAAAGCCTTACACTTATGATCAATGGATTTATGACAAACATGCTAAGGCATTTTACAGGGAAAAGATAATCTTTTCAACAAATGATGCTGGGACAATTGGATGTCAACATGCAAAAAGATGACTTTAGACCCTAATGTCATACCACACAAAAAATTAAATCAAAATGGATCATAGACTAGTAAGATCTAAAACTATTTAACTTTTAGAAGAAAACATAAGAGGAAATCTTCATGACCTTAGACAATTCAGTGGAAAAAGGATACTCTTTTTCAATAAATGGTACTGCAACATTTGTATATCTGTATGCAAAAAGATGAACTTAAATTCATACTTCATGTTCATATAAAAAATTAACTTAAAATATATCATAGACATAGATGTAAAACCTAAGAATATGTAACCTCTAGAAGAAAAATTTTGTGACCTTAGGTTAGACAAATATTTCCTATATACAGAATGTATAGCACAAACCTTAGTAGAACAAGTTAATAAACTGTACTTCATTAAAAATATAAAACTTATGCCATTCATAAGACACTGTAAAGATAACGAAAAGTTAAGCTAAAAACTGGTAGATTATATTTGCCAAGCATACATCTCATAAATCACTGGTATTTATAATATATACAGAACTCTCAAAACTAAGTAAGAAAACAAATAACCCAATAAAATTTAGCAAAAGATTTGACAGACACTTCACCAATGAAGATATATGCATGACAAATAAAGACATGAAAAGACGCTCAACATCATTATTCACTAAAGAAATGCAAATTGAAACTATCAAGAGGTATCACTACATGTCTGTTTAGAATGGCTACAATTAAAAAGACTGACATCTTTAACACTTGACTGATATCAAGTGTTCATGATAATGTAGAGGAACTGGAACGCTCATACATTGCTGGTGGGAATATGAAATGACACAACCAACAAAACAATTTGACAGCTCCTTAAAAAGTTAAGCATGCACCTACCATATGACCAGCCATTCTACTCCTATGTATTTGCCCAAGAAAAGCATATGCCTACACAAAAACTTATACACAAATATTCACAGAGCTTTATTTGTAATATCCAAAATCTTAAAACAACCCACATGTCTATCAACTGGTGAATAAACAAGTTGCAGCATGTCCATACAATGGAATACTATTCAGTAATAAAAAGGAATGAAGTATTGATATATGCAATAAGATGTCTTGATCTAAAAATAATTATACTGGCTGAAAGCAGCCAGACAAAAGAGTACACACTGTTTAATTCCATTTTTAGGAAACTCTAGAAAATGCAAACTAATCTGCAGTGATAGAAAGGAGATCAATGGGTGCCTGAGGATGGGGTGAAGAAGAAGGAGATTACAGAGGTCAAGAAGAAACTTTTGGGGGTGAAGATATGTTCATTATCTTGATTGTGATTATTCCCATTTATAAACATATTTCAAAACCTGTCAATTACTACACTTTAAATATGTGAAGATTATTGCAAGTCAATAACTATTTTAAAATTTTGATCTCTATTTTGTATGTCTTTGCCCTTTATTTCATTTATTTTCTATGAATTTCTTTTTATTTTATTAGTCTACAATGGAAAGGAAATTTTAAAAGTTGATCTTTTATCATTAATAGCTTGAGAAGTCCTATTCTAAGGATTCGAATTGCTGGAAGGAGGGCCAATTTAAGGATAATAATAGGTCTTGATAAATCAAGAATGCATGTTGAAATTTCTTCACTACTCATTAAAGTAACAGAAAAGCAGCACATAGCTTCAAGGCTAATAGAATAAAAAGCACCTGTGACAGTTTATAGTTATTTTATGAATCCCAAAAAGAAAAACATTATGTTCTTGAACTAATCCATTCCTGTGGGTTGAGACCCTTTTGATTGGACTATGTCAGTGAGGCGTAAGCCAGGTTGGGTCTCTGTCCTCTTCTACAAATGGAGACAGAGAGAGATATGCACACAGAGAAAGGAAGCTGCCATTTTTGACCCTGCAATGAGAGAGAGGACTCGAGGATCTCTGGAAGTCAAGGTTAAGCACAAACTCCCAAGAGGCTGGGCCCACAGATCATCTCAAGGTTGAGGAAATAAGCCCTGCCATGTGCCTGCTCACCATGTGGCAGGACACCAGATTCAACAGTAGCTGACTTTGGTGAGAAAACATCTCTCATAGTGCCTTGATTTGGGCATTTCATGGCCTCGGAACTATAAGCTTTTACCCCAAATAAAATTCCCATTATAAAGGCCAACCCATTTCAGGTACTTTGCATTGGCAGCCCTTTGCAAACTAAGACAGCACCCAATCCAAAGGAAGGCAGGAAAGAAGAGAAAGAAGAACATAGAATAGTCAGGACAAAAAGAGAGCACAGAAGAAAGTAGGTGTAAGGGCACTGGTTTCAGTAATGATACCAAATGTAATGACCAAAATGGTGCAATTACAAGATTAAAAATGTTAGATGATGTAGTCCATTAAATTATGTACCCTACTTTAGACTCATTCTTAATCTCAATCTGCATTCCTATGAGTGTGAACTCATTGTAAATAGAACTCCTTGAAGGTGCCATTTTTAGTCAATGTGTGGCCAATCGATGCAGGCTGGGCCTTCATCTGGATTACTGGAGGCCTTAGAAAGAGAAGAAACCAGAGCCAGGGTCAGAGAAGGCAACAGGAAGAAGCTGGAAATCAAGGAGAACCAGAAGATGGGTGATGAGAAAGCCAAGGAACCCCAAAGACTCCCTGCAAGTCATCTTTGAGGCTTTCGCCAGCCTTGCCAATATATCTAGATTTTGAGCTTCTCCTAGCCTCAAAATTGTGAGCCAATAAATTCCTGTTGTTTTACACAACCCATTGTGGGGTTTTGATGATAGAAGCTCAAGCAAACTAAGAGAGGTGATATTAAAAACGATATGATGTTTACAAAGTTCAAAGAGAAGACAAAAAGACATAGAAAGTTTGAAAGTAAAGGAGTGGAAGAAGTTTCATGCAAGCACCACCAAAAGAAAGCTGATATAGCCATACGAAATTTCTGGAAATAAAATTGATCAGTTCATAAGAATAAAAGGATAATGTCTCCAAGAAGATATAACAATTAGAAATCTGTATGTTCCCATTAGCGTGGCCTCAAAATAGTCAAGCTTATTTGGGAAAAAAGGAGGGCAAAACTTGATAGAACTGCAAGGAGAAATAGACAAATCCACAACAATAGTGGGAGCTATTAAAACAACTCTGTAAAATTAATGTAACAAGAAGACAACAAAATTGGCATACAAAAGATTTGAATAACAGGTGAAAAAATTTGGTATAAGAGACCATGTGTATTAATAGAAAACTGCACTCTACATCTGCCATTTGTATATTATTTTCAAGCACGTGTGGAACACTTGCCAAAAAAAAAAATGATTGCGTTCTGGACCACAAAGCCAACTTCAAAGGATTGAAATCCTTCAGAAAATGTTTCTGGCTACAATAGAATAAGCTAGAAATCCATAACAATCCATAACTATGAAATCCCCTAATATTTGAAAATTAAACAATGTGCTTTAAAATTACCTAGAGGTCAATGAGAAAACCACAATGAAAATGAGGAAATGTTTTGAATGGAATGATAATAAACATATAAAATATCAAAATTTGTGGGGTGCAGGGAGCTGATGTGGCTCAGTGGTTGAGCATCAGCTTCCCACATACGAAGTCCCAGGTTCAATCCCTGACCCTGGTACCTCAAAAAATTTTTTTTCCATCCATATGTAAAATGTTATTAATAGGGGAGAGTGGAAAAGGAGGAGTCCCCTATATTTTCTATGTGACTTTTCTGTAACCTAAAGCTTCTTTGAAGATAAAATGAAAAACAAAACAAAACAAAAAACAAGACACTGGGGGAATATATGGAAGAAAATGTCACTGTATATACAAGACAACAGATCTTATGGTGATGAAAGACACAATGTATAAAAATTTTTTATATTATTTCAAATTTAAATTTTTTTTGTATTTTGCTATTTTAAAAACTATTATTATTATTTCATCTTCTTATTAATTTTATTTGGTTATATTGTTGGCTTTGTTTTTGGAGAGGTTTTGGATCACAGAAGGGTCACAACTGTGGCAGGGGAGGATCACTGGTGTGGGGTGTCAATGATGGGGGGATGTATGGGGAGGGGTGCATGTGGGGCATGCCTCTAAGGCATATGAATATGTTCAAGAGTTCATGGGGTGTTGTCTCAGTGGGTGGAGACCCACACAATAACTGAAAGAATATTGAATTCCCATCCTGGGGGAACATGCTATTATCCAAGAAGGCCAGGGAGAATGAGCTTTTTCTAAAAAGTGAAATACTGATTATAGATCGAGTTACCAAATTTAGAAAAATAAAAACTCCCAGTTAAATTTGAATTTCAGAGAAACAGCAGTATGCACCCTCCCACCCCCTTTTTTTTGAGGTACCAAGGCTGGGGATTGAACCCGGGACCTTGTAAATGGGAAGCCCATGTTCAACCACCGAGCCACTTCAGCTCCCGGGTTGGTTTTTTCGTTTGTTTGCTTGTTGTTTTATCTTTATTTTTTGGAGGCACCAGGAACTGAACCCGGGACCTCCCATGTGGGAAGCAGGCATTCAATTGCTTGAGCCACATCCATTCTCCAGTATGCCCCATTTTTATATTAAAAATGATTTGTTTGTGTTTTCCCCTGAAATTCTAATTTAACTCAGCATCTTGTATTTTTTTCTGGCATCCCTAACTACAGGAGAGAAGAGATTGTGGTCAAGGAGGAGGAGGTGTCTGGAGATTCTTCATCTCCTCCCTAAACTAAAGGTTTAGTTGGGGTCTCAGGTAAGTCATGTCACTTGGAGAACAGAATCCATGGAGAGCATGGGAGAGGCAACAATTCTTCTTTGCAGCCATGGCTCTTTGCAGCCATGGCTCAGTACCTCTTGCCCTTTGCAGCCATGGCTCAGTACCTCTTTCTGCTCCCTGCACCCACTTGGCCTTCTGAAGGCAGCACAGGCATCCATTCTGTCCAAGTTCAAGCTGGGGCTGGGGGGCCGAGTGACGTCAAGGTAACAAACAAACTCAGGCATGATTTGCAAAAACATAGGCATTTTAACTTTAATAAATTACAAAATTAAGCAGTCAATTTTTACTATACAGGAAAAAAAAAAAGTAACGATTGCTGTTATCAGTAAGGTAAAGTTTCGTGATTTGAGTTTAGCACCGTGATGATTCGGTATGATGGCCACCTGCCATACAGGAGTACATAATGACATTGCTATGGAGCACCATCGATATACTAAAAAACAAAACCAAACAAACAAACAAAAAAACTTAAAATACAAATGAGAGGCTTATATATGAAATTCCATGGGTTTGTCAAAAGGAGTAAATCAGAGCCAGGTCCCCCCATTTGAGCACAAATCTCCCCATGAACAAGAAGTGTCTCTTAGGCACCTCAGCTGATCTTCCACTGCTGTGGACAGAGAGGTCCTCTGAGTTGTAACATGGTGTTACAAAACCTCAGCCAGAAGACACCTGTCTGCATCCCCCAGGCTCCAGGAGCACCTCAGACACAGAGCTGGCTTTGGAAGCTCAGGACTGTTTTTAATCCTGCTCTCCAACTGGTCCCAAGCTCCACAGAGATTTGGCAGTTTCTCAGAGTTGGGTGAACACTACATTCCTTAGACAAGAGAAGACCTCTGAGGACCATCTAGTTCTAAGGAACTCTGTGAATATAGATGCAAGGTACTGAGTACGGCATGTTGGGCCATGGCCAAGTTGGCCAATAGTTCCTAGAGGGCATCTTTCTCTTTCCAGAAGAGGACAGGTGCCCATGGGAATGTCCAACTTTGGGCATCTCCCCAACATTTTCCAGGCCCCAAGATATGAGGTCCTGGTTTGCTGGGACCTGGGTATGGAGTATTCCCACCTCTCAGCTCCCAGGCTGGGTAAATTGAATAATACCATTTGGCTAGGGTTAGCCCTGAACTTCCTCCACATTCTCAGATACTCCCAAGCAAGAAATGCCCAGTCCTTGAGCTCATGAATAGCACCAGTTGCCATGGGTTCAAAAAATAAGGGAAAGTGGTGAAATCCATTTCCTAATTATAGAGACAGGATTGTAAAAGTGGTTTTTACCACATTTTATGAAATAAGTGATACTATGAGAGATATTCAAAAGTATTTTCGCCAGTTTGACTCTTAGAAGATGACAATCTCCTTGGAGGCACTCAGACAGTGTATGGGCATGTGTGGGAAGTGGTAGCAGTGGGGAGGAAGACAGGTTGTACAAGGTGGGGGGGTGATAATTAGCACCCCAGGGCATTCACCAGTTGGAAAGTTAAGCATCAACTCCAGATATCATTCTCACCCTTACTTCATTCCTTAGACCACACACGTAGACATACCCAGACACAAGCAGATTCAGACAAACACATTTAGCACCTCAAAGTTTAGTATAAAGTAGCCATTATGGTATTATCCTGAGCCTCAGTGTTCTCATCCACATAATGGGAAATCGCAGAAGAAAGATCTCTAAAATCTAAGATCTATAAGCTCCTAGAACTTTCCTGGACTTGAAAAACGTAAGAATTATGTGTCAGGTTAGGCCCAGCTAGAGAGCTAATGTGTTGCTGGGGTCTTGTAATTTAGAGAGGTTTAAGCTGCATGTTCACAAAATATTGACGTAGTGAGAAGTAAATAATAGCCACCCTTGTCCCAGCTACCCCCATTCTCTCCTGCCTATTTCTAATGCACATCTTGCTCACAGAGCACCATTCTGATGGAAATAAAAGTTGATAAACCCAGTTTGGAAAGAGTAAAAAGAGAAGACAAACTGGGCTTCCCCCACCTCTTATCCTATGCCTCCCATTTGGAGGCCAAATCTTGCAGTTTACTGCTGGGCTACAGAATTTTGGAGTCTGCTAAGGGAGGGAAGTAGGGAGGTGGAAGACTGGACAGGGAAAGTCCATCCTCTGCAGGCCAGACTCGTTTTCAGGAGCAAACCTGAGCCCACGAAACCCAAGAGCTCAGAATCCCGGGGTTTGGCCACCAAGATGGCAGCACTCCAACCCCTCTGGTAGGACAGTGGGGTGGGGTAAGTTTCATGGGGCCTTGGACCATACATTGGACTTTGCCGCCTTCATTCTTCTCATGTTCTTGGCAAGGAGAGAGTGTCTCTGGGAAAGCCCCAGGGTCTGAGGCTAGACTGGCCAGGGGAGAATACTGGGAGCCCTACTTCCACTAGAGCCTGCCAGGGAACAACTAAGGCCAGGGTTAGTAGAGGGGAGAGAGACCCTGAGAGAGTCTGGGGAGAGCTTCCCAATGTCTTCTTCTAATGCAGGAAATATTGCCCATGGTTAGATTTAGATTTACCCTTATGCCCCCAGTTATAGCATGTTCATTACTTTCCTGAGAAGAAAGGGATGTCTGCACAGCTCACATTTGATGGAGATCTTCAAACGTGGTACTACGTGAGCACCAAATGGGTCAGATGACTTCTCCTAAGTCTTTAATTAACAAAGCCATTTCAGGCCAAGACTGGAGATCCGATGTTGTAATCTGGAGACTCTCAAGCCTAACAGACTCCCTGAAAATATTTTGGGGTGATTTTTAAAAATTGAGACTTTTCTCACGAAAACCTAGACTTGGGACTTCTCCCCAAAAAAGCAGACCTTCTGGCATTATGGGCTAACTTCCACACATGGCAGTAACAGTTGGAGCTGACAATCAACTCTAGAGGAGCATGGCTACCATGTTGGTCATTGTCCCCAATTGGCCACTATACTCATCCTTGTCACTTGCCTGGTCCTTGAAGGCATTTGGGTTCACAACCTCCATTTCATTGTGCTCATCTTGGATGTTGGTCAATTATTAAATAAACCACCATTTCTCCTAAGAATCCCTACAGGACTTGTGCCTTGGTCTGGGGATTGGTAGGAAGAATCCTGGAAAGGAAGATTTCCCAATCACTTCTCAGAAACTCAAGGCAAATATTTTCTCTCTCAGAATTATCACTCCTGTCCTCCCCTCACTCGTGGACATTGCAGAACCTCTGTGTTCCTCTCCCACCCACACCCCACAACAACCACCCTCTTGCAGTTGGCAATCCAAGATTTAGGTCAATCATGGGTTAGGAGACACATGTGCTAACCTAGCTGCTACTTGCTCACACTTACATTTTTGATGTCATTCCCTCTCTTTGCTTTCTCAAAACCTTATGGAATCAGGAATTTTGACTTCACCTCCATGACACAGGATGTGCTATCCCATGGAATATCTCTATAAGCAAGAAATAAAATGCTATTGATGCTATCTTTCCATTTTATTAGAACTTCCCGAGCATCTCTTTCTTCCGCATCTCATCCATGAGCTCTTGGATTCTTTGGTTTCTGGTGTTTTCATATGGGCTCGGTCGTCGAGGGATTAGGTTGGGTGGCTGGACTTCATCGTCCAGGCCATGGATTTTGTAGGGCACATCCACAGCATTGGTTTCTGGGTGATCCTCGGTAGCATTGGTGCTGGAGGCATTGAGAGGGACCTCCAACGGGACGACTGGTGGAGGATGTGCCTCCATGACTAGAGTGGGCACTGGGAGGGTGGGCATGAGCTCTTCGATGTCATTGTGTTTCCCTGGCGGTGGCTCTGTCCTGTCATCCTCACTGGTGCTGTTGTTGTGCAAGTTGCAGGACTTGCAGCACAGCTTGTTGTAGCCTGGGATGGAGCAGTAGCGAGATAAGACTTCCATCCTACAGAACATTGACTTGTCACCTTGGCAGTGGTCCTCTGAAAAAGAAAAGTGGGACAAATAACCAAAGGACAAGATAAGGAGGCCTTGTTTCCTCACAGGTTGCAACTTGCTGGAAGAGCCATTACAAAGAGCCCAGAGACAGCACAGAGGGAAGCGAGAGCTCACGCAGAAAATCCATGTGGTTTCAGTGTCAGGGCAGCCATGGAAGGGGGCGGCACCCAGGGACCCCTGCGCTGGAGTGTTGCCACCACAAGCTGTGAGCAATGCTCTCCTCTTTCAAGCAGCCTCCAGCCAAATCTGCATTTTTTAGTATCTTTCAAAGTTTGAGACAGAAATGAGGGCCGTTTGTTCTTAGGGAGTGGTTCCAAGCTCACCTTAAAGTATAGAACTTTGTCAGATTCTCACGTTTGACCTCCCAGTGCTAACTCCAGTGAAACTCTCTGGCAGGGATTGTTTCTACAATAATCTATAAATAACTATAGCAAAATTAAACTTAGAAGAGTCAATTCCTAAAAATCCAATCCAGCAAATCCCTGAGGCTTAGCTGTGGCCTCACCAAGTTCCACCATGGCTGGATCTTAACAAAAAGACCAATAGCTTAACATACGCATCTCACCTCCACCTTAGGGCTCTGGTGTCTTGAAGGTGTTCCTTTGGTTTCTCTGAGACAAAATCACATTTTGAAAATGGGAGAAATGGAAGCTGGATTCATGAGCTAAGTTACATTATGTAAGTCATTATTTCCATAGTATGATGACCATACATCCTGAATCTTCTAGAACAGTCTTGATGTCATTGAATTTAGTTCTTGCCATAAATATGATCAGCAAAATTCATAAAGAAATTGTATTTAATGTTATATATTTATGTGATTCTTCATCTAAATAAATCCAAAGTCATGAATAAATATTATGTCAGTATATATGTCCTGATTTGGGTTGCCCAGCTCAAAGTGTGTGTTCCTACCTCAGGAATCACTGTGGCAAGGCTGCATTTGATTAAAGATTGGGCAGTAGCTATGGGGGAAGGAAACCAATATATTTTTTTTTTTTTGACTTTTTATTTATTTATTTATTTATTTATTTTTTTAATTTTTATTTGTACATTTAATAATCGAAAATATAAACAATTAAAAACTAAAAAGTAAACACAGGTGAATAAATATATATGTGATTTTGTCTCAGAGAAACCAAATATTTTATTAAGCACCTACTAGAAGCCAGTTGTGGTAGTAGGGATTTCATAAGTATCAGCATCATTATCACAGCTACACTTACAGCTCTCACCATGTATCACATACTTTACATTCACTAGCTGTATTTGCACAACAACCCTAGGAGGCAGGCAAGTATTATTACTCCTATTTACAGATGTGGAAAACTAAGGCTTAGAGGCAGTAGGTAACTTAACCAAGGTCCTGTGGCATATAAGAGATAGAGCTGGGATTTAAACAAGGTCTTATTCCAAAGTCCATGCTTAAATTCCAAGTATACTGGCCTTTGATTACATGCCCATTTCACTCTTTGATGGGGACCTATTGACCCAATTTACAGATAAGAATATTGAGGCTCATAAAACTTTGAGACTGCCCTCCAAACTATATAGCTGCTGGAGCTTGAATTCCTGTCTGTGGAAGTCCTGAGTTTGCTGCAGCAACACTTCTCAGATACTAATATGCATGGGAATTACTGGGGGTCTTTCCAAAATGCAGACTGACTCAACAGATTTAGGGTGAGGTGCAAGAATCTGCATTCTAGCAAGCTCTCAGGTGAGGCCAATGCCCATGGACCACACTAGAAGTAACAGGTGCTCCACCAGGCTTCCAGGACATCAGCTGAAAGCTGCTGAGCATCCATGGGTGAGGAGGGGTTGTGAAATGACATGGGGGTTACTCAGGCCAAATCTCTGCAGCTAATGAATATAGGATCCTGCTCCCCAGATTTCACGCATCAGTCCCCAGTTCAAACATTTTGACCTGTAATCAGGGTATGAGCTCAAAAGAATATTACCACCATAGGAAATGGATAGAGTTGATGGGTAACACATTACATTGAGTAGCAGCTAGTTTATAAATGGGATTGTGGCTGAAAAGGGTAGTCTAGGGATCAATTGAAAGAAAGCTAGAAAATAATCTAGAGACTGAATAACACAGTGAACATAGAAGTGGATGAGAATTGTGGTTGATGATACAGATGCTAGTGTCCTTCTGTGAGCTAGAGCAGACGTACATCACTATTGCAGGGTGGTGGGAATATGGAGGAGCATGGGAAAAATATAATTGGTGTGACCTATGAACTATGGTTAACAGCAATACCATAATATTCTTGCATCAATGCCAAAGATGTACTGTTTTGATAATGGGGGACAGGTATGGATAAAATGTGCCAAATGTACGTTATGGACTGTGGTTGGTGGTAATAGTCTGATGATATTATCTCATAATCATAACAAATGTTCCATCACAGTGTGGTGTGTTGGTGAAGGGGTGTTGTGTGGGAATTCTACACATGTGTATGATTGTTTTGTAAGTTCACAACTTCTGTAATGAAAATATATTTTAAAAATATATATAAAAATAAAAAAAATCAGGTCAATTTTAAAAAGAATATTACCACCATAAATTAACATTAGCTAGTTCTTCTTTGTTCAGTTACAGAAATTAGTGGCTTCTCCTGGTCCCCAGCTAACCCCAGGATAGGAGGAGGCCCTCTTTCTTCTGGTTCAATAATCCATTTAAACAACTATAGTCTGAGTCAGAGATCATTTTTAGGACAAATGGTCATAGAATGGAGGACTACCAGTTGCTTGCCTGGTGTGGGCATACCCAGGGGCTGAATTCCTCGACTGCTTCCCTGGGTCCAGCCAGCTTGAGATGTAAGGCTCTGCCCTGTGTTTGGAACAGCTCACCTATCCACTACGGGACTGGCTTTGGCCAGCAAGTCCATACAGGGACACTAGCCAGGCTACCTGGCCACTCTCTGGACACCATCTTGCTTCCCTCAAGCAAATTCTTGGATGACTTCTGGAGACACCACGGGCCAGTTTTGGGCATAATGTACAGAGTGTAGACTAGACTCTTGTATAAAGATGTTGCTAGAGCATCATCAGCGGGAGGGATGAGAGAAAGATCCAGGGAAAGAGGAAGAGAAAGGAGGAAATGGAAGGGAGAAGAGAGGGAAAGATGGGAGGGAAGGGAAAAGAAGCATGGAGACAGAAGCAGAAATTAGTGGGTTCCCCTGTTCTACGGCCACACGAAGCTGGGCTGCCAGAGAGCAAGAGTGTACATCCTGCTGACTGGAAGTGGGAACGGAAATCTTAAAGGACTGTCACGAAGCCCTCTCTTACCGACTCATGCTCTTCCACTGGGACTTTTTGTTCCCAAAGATTCTGTGTATACTTTCCCTCTATAGCAGAGAAAACACCAAGGGAAGTGGCAGGATTCTAATAAAGCCTGGTAGTCCATGTCCTCTGACTATGAGCAAGAGGCCTCACCTACAGAAGCTTCTCCCTGCCCAATGGGCCCTGCCTCCTCTGGCTTCCCAATAGATATTGATTTCCCGTAGACCATATATGGCCTCAACTCCATCTCCTCACTTAACCCTTTTCCGTATGGAATCAGCTTTCACAGTGGGTGGCTGTGGTCAAAGAGTGGGCCTCGGCCAAGCCTGAGCAGCCCCTGGTGGCCCTGGATGCAACTCTTTGCCCTAAGCACCTCAGGCTGAGGGGCCCAATTCCCAACTCTGTTTAGGTGATCCACTTCTCTATGTGTGAGGCCTATGACAGCTTCCCTACCTTTCTGACTCACCTGTTTCCTTCTTCCCTAGGGAAGAGAGCTGAGTCTGGCAGCAATGACTCCAAACTGAAGTAGTCATCAATTGTAACAAATGTACCATACTAATGCAAAATATTAATAACAGGTAAAACTTATGTGTGTGTGTATGGGGGTATATGGGAACTCTGTACTGTCTGCATGGCTCTTCCATAAATCCACATTGCTCTAAAAATAGTCTATTAAAAGAGAAACTGAAGTAGATGGTTTTGAAGACTTTGGGGTGCCCTCTTCTCTAGGCTTCTGCAAACCCCAAATGGACCCAAAGCCTGACTGCTTGCAAGGACTGTGGGCCTCCAAGGTTGGCTTTTCAGCAGAAGCCATCTTGGAAATGGAGCCTGGACTTCAGAATGCATTAGTCGTAGTCGTAAGCTCATGAGCCTGACCGGCGGCTTCCAACATTTTTGGTGCCATGGACCCCTTTGGCTTCTAGTAAAACCTACAAATACCTGCAATGAACTGTTTTTGGATGAACAAAATAAAATACAGCAAGTTAGCAGGGAATACAGTAGTATAGTAGACCCAAGATTAGGAGCCCCCATGAGTCCTTCCATTGAAGCAACATTTTGGGCTCACAAAACGCCTTCCCACAGGAGGCATCACCAGCCCCTCACGGTGCTGCTTCAGTTGCCTTGTGAGGGAACTAAGGTTCCAAGAGAACATATGGTTTAATCAAGTCATATGTCTCAAAGGGGACAGGGTCAGTGCTCCCAAATGCAGCTTCTCCCCACCAGGCTGTCATCCCTGCACTGAGCTGCCCCCGTGCCTCATTCCCACCTGGTGACATTGGGCAGGAACCAGACTGCTATACCTGGCCCACCACAGGCCAACCCTCTAGAAAGCAGTTATAGCAGCTTCAGGACAGAGTAGGGGCATTCTGCTGGCCAGGGACAGGACCTGAACTGTCCTCCTTGGCCCTGTTTTGGGAGCTAGAGAGGATGGTAACAGTCAGGGGCCACCAAGTCTCGTATCTCCCACAGAGGGTGGGTGGAACCCCGCAGGTGGGAGGCAGACCTAGTGCTGTCACCTCCTCTGGGTTTTCAAGAGATGCAGGAAGTTGGACCTTATGTAAAGGGCTTTGGATTTGTGTTTTTAAAATCTTAAACACAGTGGGGCCAATAAAATGCATCCTCAGGCTAAACTGAGCCACCAGCCAGTTTGCAAGCTTCTGCTTCCCCAACTGCCCAGGCTGACCTACATGGGTGGGAGGCAGCGTCTCAGGAGCAGGAGGTGGGGTGAGGGACCCTAACCTGTATTTCCCAGTTTAGGAATCCCACGGGAGCTGCCTGGTGATCCCAAAGCAGGCCCGGGTTCTACCTGTCACCCTGCTCTCTCTAGAATCCCCAAGGATCTTTTTTTTTTTTTAATAATTTTTTTTTAATTTTTAAAAGCTACTTAGATTACATAAATGTTACACAAAAAATATAGGGATCCCAAGGATCTTTTCAATGAAATTCAGGGTAGATATACCAGCCTTTATCTGACATGACCTCTTGGCAGCCCTCAACAACATCACTCCCTACTCCTCAAAACGGTCATCTGAGCCCACAGAAAATCTCCCTTTTCGTGGTTTCCTCTCTTCCTTCAGCCCCTCTTCTCAGCCTCTCCTGGCTCCTCCTCACCCTCCTGCTCTCCCAGTGCTAATGTTCCCTAGGAGTCTGTCTTCAGCCCGGCTCTTCCCACTGGGCCACAGAACCATCTCATCTCCCGCCAACCCCCACCCCACCCCAGGCTTCTCCCTGACACCTACTCACTGAAGACCCCACATGGTGATCCCTGGTCCATAGCTCTTGTCAGAGCTCCAAGTCCATATAGGTAACTACCCTATCTCCCCCTGGATGTCCCACAACAACCTCAAATCCAACATGGCCAACTGACCTCCCTATTTCCTTCAAACCCGCTTCTTCTCCTTTGTCTCTACCTTGCTGAATGGTATCACCATTTCCTAGAAGTCAAAGCCAGATACTTAAACTTCATCCTCAACTCTTCCGCTCTCCTCCTCCTCCCTCCACATCAACCCATCCACAACACCTGCTCATTCTGTAGCTGCCCAAGTTCTAATTCAGACTCTACACAAGAATAACCTTGGGCAAGTTATTTCTATGTATTCATCTTCAAACTGGAGAAAATAATAGTGCCTGTCATTCAGGGTTATTATGAGGCAACCAGAAGCAAGTAGCAAAGTAACTGGCCCAGAATGGGCACAAATGGACTTCAGCCAGTATTATTGTGTCCACTTCTTCCTTGACATGCCTTGCCAAGCTCCATTTTCTCTTTGCTGGAATGTTCCAAGGACCTCGTAACTGGCTTTGCTGTCTCTTTGTCCTGACCCAATCTCCCCAGATGATCTTTGTTACTCAAAAATGCCAATAGGGCAATTGAAAATCAACCAAACTTGTCTGGGTTCTCCTCCACTTAGCTGCATGCCCTGCTCCTGCCTCCATCCACCCCAGGACCCTGCCACATTGAGCTTCTGACCATTTCTCAAACAAGCTGTGTGTCTCCATTACTTGATACCTCCACACAGGTGAATCCTTCTGCCCAGCACATCCTCCACTTTCCTTTCCACCTGAGATACTGGTCCTCCGTGGTTCAGCTTGTATGGAGAGCCTTTACTCTCTCTGCAGAGGGCTTCCACTTTCTCTTTCTCCACAGGATCATCTTCTCTCTGGCGTGTCTTCAACTCTGTACCTATTTATGTTGACGTGACCTATCCAACTCCTTTTGCTCTCACTCTCTCTTCACTCTCTATCTTCTTCCCAATTTCCCTCTCTTCTACCCTCTCCCCCACCACCTTGTTCCACAAGACAAAAATTGAGGTGATCCAAAGAAAATTCATTTAATACAAAAGAACAAGTCATACAACAGGAGGCATCTGATCCGCTATAAATTCCTGATCGCTGACCTCAATGGGCCCCCAATGCTGCCTACTGTGTTTCTCTCCTCAGCCAAACCTAAACCTTCCCACTCAACCCTCTAATGTGCTCTCCTTTCCTCTACTTCCCCAAAGTTGACATCATCTTCTACAGAAAGGAAGGGAGATGAAAAAAGGAAGGAAAGAAGGAAGGAGAGAAGGAGGGAAGAAAGAAGGAAGAAATGAAGATGGAAAGAAGAAAGATGGAAGGAAGGAAGAAAAATGGGAGGGAAGGAGGGAGGAAGGAAGGAAGGAAGGAAGGAAAGAAGGAAGGA
>JAQZBX010054586.1:0-18595 GCA_029593785.1 Cabassous unicinctus
CACAGAGCTCTTCAGAGAAGATGGAGTTAGTCTTACAAATTTATTCCTCACAGTCCTGGTGAAAGGTGTGTCCTCTGGACATTCCTGGGGTGGGTGGGCAGGTCTCAAATGGTAAATCCATTCTAGCATTCCAATCTCTCTAAGCCTTTGAATCCTCTCGTCTACTGTATACCAGGGCAAATCAGGCATCTCAACATCAGACATACTAGGCCATCGTTTGGTCCATGCTTCAGTCAGCCACCCAAACAAACTGTTAGAGCCCTTTCTAACCCTTGAGCTAAAGCATTGAATCCAGAATTTCTGCTTAGTGGGCCCATATCAATAAATTCATCCTGATCCAACTTTATATTCCTTCCACCATTATCCCATACCCTTAGTATCCATTCCCACACATATTCCCCTGATTTCTGTCTATATAAGTTGGAAAACTCATGCAGTTCTTTCACAGTATAGCATACTTCCTCGTGGGTCACACTTTGTATTTCACCTTTGGGGGCTTGTTGTGATTTTAATCTAGTAATGGGTCTCGAAGACAAGAGGGGTGGGGGGTGTGGGTAAGGAGGATTAGAGATGTCTTGCAGGCTACTGACCTAAGGGCATTCCTTTGCATTTTCTTCTGGTGAGACAGGGTTATACTCTTCAGGAAGGGGTTGGAAGACAGATTCCTCAGGGCAGACTGGAAGTTGGGCAGTGCATGCTGGAGATTGGCTGGTACCAGCCTCATGGCTGGGAGGAGGTCCAGACTCCCTGGGGCAGGCAAGAGGCTGGGCAGTGCAGGCTTCCATTTGGCTTGTACCCACCTCAGGGCTGGAAGGAAGTCCAGACATCCAGCTGGAAGCTGGATTATACAAGGTTGACAAGGTGTGGTCTCCACAGGGCAGGCCATCACAGATTTATCTGGTAAAGTCTCAGCAGAATTTAGGGTTCCAATGTCCCCACCAATATTATCATCATCCCATATGTCTCCGTCCCAATCCTCGGGGTTCCACTCCTTTCCAATCAATGCCTTCACTTTTACTGCAGAAACCCTGCAAGTTTGAGATTTCAGTTTCCTCTATAATTCTGCTACTCGTACAATGAGAGTCTGGGTTTGATTCTCAGATATCTCAAGTCTGTGGGTACAGGAGACAAGATTTTCTTTCAAGGCACACGTAGAAACTTTCATATCATCCATGTGGCATTTAAGTTTCAAATTTGAAGACTTTAGCTCATCTCTTTCTTTTGTAACTGTATCCAGAGTATCGAGGAGGAGCCAGCCGACATCATTATATTTTTTTACTCCACAAAATTGTCAAGGTGTTGAAAACACTCTCATCCAGATTCTTGCTTCTTATAAGCGTGGAAATAGGGGAAACCTATTGCCAGCTCATGCCATGGACTGTTAGCAACCTCATTATTGGAAAGGGAGTCATTAGTAACCCTGAGTCCAATTAGAGTAGAGAGCCAATTACAAAACTCCCAGAACCACCTCAGACATCCCATGTTAAAGACTCTGTTCCTCAAGAACCACTCCAGGTACCAAGCTGTATTAGTCAGGGTTCTCTCGGGAAACAGAATCAACAGGAGATATCTGTGAATAATATGAGATTTTAAAAGAGTCTCTCACATGACCGTGGGGATGCACAAGTCCAGGTTCCGCAGGCAGGCTGCAAACCAGTGGCTCCGATGAAAGTCCGATGAAAGGTCCTTGATGAGTTTCTGGGAGAAGTTGCCTGTCCAATGACAAGCTGGGAAATTCTCTCTGAATGCTGAAATCACTTCCCCTTTTAAGACATTCAACTGATTGGATAAAAGCGCCGCCCATTGATGATGTAATCTCCCTGATTGATGCAGATGTAATCAGCCATCCACACGGTAAACTCACTAGTGATCAAAGTCCATAAATGCTCTTGTATTACAATTAGCCCAGTGCTTGCTGGAACAAACACCTGGACACAATTACCTGGCTGAGTTGACACATTAGCCTAACCATCACAGAAGGGAACTTCCTTTACCTGATAAAGTTCATCTACAAAATATTAATAGCAAACATCATACTCAATGGTGAAAGACTTATGTTTTCCCTCCAAGAACAGGAACAGAGCCAGGATGTCACTCTCAGCACTCCTATTAAACATTGTATTGGAATTCCTAGTTAGTGCAATAAAGCAAGAAAAAATATAAAAGGAACACAGATTGGAAAGGAAGAAATATAATTGTTTCTACTCAAAGATGTTTGTCTATGTAGAAAAATTTAAGGAATCTACAAACAATCTAGAACTAGCAAGTGGGTTTAGCAAAGTTGCAGGATACATGATTAACCACCAAAAATCAACCGTATTTTTATATATTAGCAATGAACAATTGGAAATTTAAAAATTTAAATAAAGTATTGGTTATGATAGCACCAATATCCATTAAATACTTGGGTTTAAATCTAATAAAATATGTGAGTTATCTGTATGTGGAAAGCTACCCAATGCTGATGAAAGAAATCAAAGATCTCAATAAGTAGAGAAATGTATCATGTTCATGGATTAGAAGACTCAATGTTGTTGAAGATGTCATTTGTCCCCAAACTGTACTATAGATTCAGTACCGTCACTATGAAAATCCCAGCAGGAGTTTTGTAGATATTTAAAGCTGATTGTATCATTTACGTGGATAGCAAAGGAACTAGAAGAGCCAAAGCAGTTCTTAAAAGGAACAAAGCTGGAGGATGCACAGCTATAGATTTTAAGACTACTGTAAAACTACAGGAATCAAGACAGTGTGGTATTGGTGAAAGACTAGATACATAGATCAAAGAAATGAAATGAAGAGTATAGAAATAGGCACACACAAATATAGTAATTGATTTTTGACAAAAGTACAAAGACAATCCAATAGAGAAAGGATAATGTTTTCAAAAAATGTTTTGGGGCAATTGGATAGAGTTCTTAGATGCTACCGCAAAGGCATAGTCCATGAGAGAAAAACACAATAAATCACACTTCTCCAAAATTAAAAACTACTACTCTGCAAAACACAATTTTGAGGGAATAAAAGTGCAAGCCACAAACAAGGAGAAAAAATTTGCAAGTGTCACATATCAACAGAAGGACCTTTATTCAGAATATATAACAAAACCCTAAAAGCTCAGCAGTAAGCAAATAACAGCCCAATAAAACAATGGACAGATTTGACTAGACACTCAACCAAAGATATACAGATAGAAAATAAACACCTGAAAAAACACTCAACATGATTAGTCACCAGGGAAATGCGAATTAAACTACAATGAGATATCACCATGTAACTTTTAGAATATCTAGAATCAAAAATCTGATAAGACCGAGGACTGGCAAGGATACTGAAAAATCAAAGTTCCCATACATTACCAGTGGAAATGTAAAATGGTATAGTCACTATGGAAAACCAAAAATTATGAAAAAGTAGAAAGAAGAAAGGAAGAAAAATAAATCGCCAAATCACCCTTTATTCATTATGAGTTCTTAGACATCAGTGACAAAAGCATAACAATGTAAAAGAAAAATGGACAAATGGCAGGAATAAGCAGAAAACAGAATGCAAATACCACATAGACATGTGGGATAAAGTTTAGACCCAGTATTAAATGAAGAGAAGAAAAGTAAAATATCACAGAGACACTATTCTTCATACTCCAACACTGACTAGGATTTTAAAAATCACAGTACTCCGTATTTGTGAGGGTTCAGTAAGACAGGAATTCTCATAAACTCCTGGTGGCAATGTAATTTGTTAAAGCTTTCCAGAACATGATTTGTAAATATCTGTCACTAGCTATAAAAAAAATTCATTCTCTCTGAACATAGTAATTTTACTTCTATGAATAGATCCTACAGAAGTAATCAAAAATGAAGACAAAGATTTATATATAAAGTAGATCATCATGGCATTATTTTAAATACCAGAACACTGGAAACAGCCTGAATACACATCATGCTTATATGCAATTATGGCACAATCACAAAACAGAATACTATTTAGCCATTAAAAAATATTTGTGAAGAGTTTTTGGTGACTTAGCAAAATACTTCTGAGCAATGATACATTTTTTTTTTTAAAAAAGGAAGAAAACTGTATATAGCATGACCCTGATAATGGATACATAAATGTGTGTGTGCTTATATACATATGTGAATATGTGTAGATATATATGATTTAGGAAGATTGGGATTATTTATATATGGATATGTGTGTGTATGTGTGTGACTTAAAAGAAATACAGTCATTAAGACTGCCAAACAAGGCTTTGTTGTTATATTTTAAAAATATTATTTAAAAAATTTCTTCCTAACTCTTCTGGAATTTTTAAATTTTTAAAAATAATTTATACTACTTTTTTTTTCCCCACAAATATCAATTTATTTTTCATGTTATTGGCAAATATATTAGGGAAAAGCCAAGAAGTGATAAATAGTACAGTGAATTGGAAAAGGGATGGGTGAAAAGAGTGTGCAGCCTGAAGAAATTCTCACCACTCAGGGCTTTCAGGGAAGGTTTGTCAGAGGGGTCATCCTTCCATTGGCCTCTTCAGGAAGGTGTGGCTGTGCAGCCCTCCAGGGGAGAGCAGGAGGGAGGGACCATTCAGGGACAGCAAAGCCTTTGAGGCAACTTTGCACAGTGGAAATATTGACAGGGAGAGTTCTGGGGACCAATGGGAGGCTGTGAGGGCTCCAAGAAAAGTTATGTGGGGTGTCAAGTAGGAAGCATGAATTTTAAATTGCTTGCATACTCCATCCTAAGACTATTGCATTATACTACTTTTATAATCAGAAAAAATAATCATTTATTTTTAAATAATGTTTTCCTTTACAGGGTACCATAGACTTGGTTTTTACATCTGCTTCAGCCCAAGACCTACACTGTTTCATGATGTAATTGTGTCTAAAGGGAAAATGCCAGGAATGTAATTTTCTCCAGGGTTATATGATACAAGAATCTGCACTCCATAGATAGCCAAGATCTCTTAGTGGCCATGATAATTTCAGCTCACAGAATCTTAGATTCTTATTGACCACATAATATCCATCAATATTGCAAGAATAGGTTGTGTTTCATTCAAACCTGACTCAGAAGGAAAATTTCACAAGTTGTTACAGGATACAATTTTAAATATTTTCTCCAATATCTTCTAAATATTCCCATCACCATAAAACTCACATCCCATAAGGAGCATAATTAAATTAACAGGAGAGGAAGGCTAGCTCATTCTCTTGGTACAATTAAGTCATTCTAGACTTCTTGATGCCTCAGATATTATGCTTTTGTATTTGCCAAGTTACCTAAATTTTACCAGTCAGATTCCTATAAAGGAATGTCACAAAATGACGTTAAAATGTCATGTAAAATGGTAGATTAGGGAAATGTAAGATTAAGGAAATTTTTTTTTTGGTAAAGCAATTAACTGAGACAAAAAAAAAAAAAACAAGAATAAAAGGGATAAACAATTAACTGGAACAAGAAGAATACAAGGAAAAAATAATGTTAACATTGGGTACTTCCAGGCAAATTCACCTTGAGGAGATAATGGCGGATAACCAATTCAATTACCTATTGAGAGTAAGAAATAGACTTCAAAATGTTTTGACCTTGAAAAAGAATATTATATCTCTGAAATTTGTAATATGAGGCAGAATATACTGCTAGAGACTTAATTTATGAAGTGACTCTTGAAGGGCTCTTCTGTTGTTTTTGTTTTGTTTTGTTTTGTTTTTTACTGAGGAGGAGTGTATAGCTTGTGTTAATTCATTTAAAAGGAACAGAAGGGATTTCTGGTTTCCTCTTAGAATGTAGGAAGCTTGGAAAGAGGATCATTCTAACCCTTACAACAATAAGAACAACAAAATGCTAGATGGTTGTCAAATTCACAATTCATCTTGAACCCATCAGAAAGCTGAAGTTTCTGGGCAAGAATTCTAAATAAATACAGGCACCTTTAAGGAGACACAGCATGAGCATTTCTTACCTGGGGTAGACATTGCCAGACACCAGTAAGAACTCAACCAATATTTTAAACCAATTGCCAAAAACTGAATGCAGCCTAGAGAGTGAGCCCCTGTGAGACAAAAACATACTGGGAATTTATACCCATTTGCAGGCTATTGCCACAGATCTCACTGGGTGCTCACAAAAAAGATTGGGGCAGGACAAGGGTTCTAAGAAAGGCTTCTTTGTAGGAACAGCAGCCCCTGGGGGAAAGCATATGTAACAACCCTCAGACCCTTCTCTTCTATTTCCCCCATGGAACAAAAGGCTTAAGGCACTAGGGAAGGGGTCGCAAACTCTGTTGCCCTTGGATCCCTGATGAAAACCCATTGCTGTTGAGGGATAGGAACAGATCAAAACTTATAAACTGTGGGGAATGTGTGCTGGACCCAGACCTACAGGTGGGGGCAGGACAGGATCACTGAGAAGGCCTCACCCTCAAGACCCAAGACAAAATGCCTCTCTAAGACTCTGGCTTACTCAGAACCACATAATATGGTCTACTGTCTCCCAACCATGTCCACAACCAGGTTAGCAAGTGTCTAGTTACTAGACTACTAGACTCTAGTAGTTTACCACTAGGAGAGAGGCAAGAGAGTGGAGAGAGACCCTCCCTGAGACTCAGTGTGAAGGGAAGACTTACAGCAGAAGGTGGAGCAGACATCAAAGAAAATGCTCTATCAAACCAGCTCCCACCCTAAATGCAAGTTAATACTGGAGGAGTGTGAAGCCTGTGGTGCACTGAGGGTCACCATAGCAACAACAAATTCCAGATCTAGCTTAACTCCAAACTAGATTGGCTCAACCCTCAACTGCTAAAGCCTAGCATGAGAAGAGTGTGCTCATTTACAGGCATAAGAACTATTTACCTTAGTCTCTACATTCCAGGGCAAGATATCTGGCTTTCAAGAAAAAAATTATGAGGCATATAAAAAAAGTAAGGAAAAAAGCACACTATCAAGAGACAAACCAGTCAACAATAGATTCATATATGACACAGATATTGGAACTATCAGACAGGGAATTAAAAATAACCCATAATTAACATCTTAAATGATCTGGTGGAAAAAGTGGACATGCATGAGCAGATGGATAAATTCAGCAGAGATACGGAAACTTATAAGAATCAAATGGAAATGCTAGAAATGAAAAACACAGTAAGAAATGAAGAATGCCCTTTTGTAGTCATCAGTAGACTCAGAACAGTTGAGGAAAGAATCAATGAACTTAAAGTTAGGTCAATAGGAGTCACCCAAACTGAGACACAGGGGAGTTTAAGACACTGAGTCCCATCTTGGCAGTGGAGGGAGAAAAGTGGGCTTTTAGGAACAGTTTGAGAGATTCTGGGAGATGTCCTGGGCTAATTTGCCTAGGTAGCCTGCACCTTGTAAGTAGAATTCTCACCAGGCCTGGGCTTTGAGCAACCCACTGTCTTATTCAGTTCTGACATGAGTGGTATTAGTGCTTTGACAGTTCCATCGCCTGCCTCTAAGGAGAGACTAACCTTTAGTCCTCAATATCCATGCAGGCTCCCATCTCCCCTTCTTTTCCCATCAAGGCCTCCAGCTGCTGTCAGTAGTATTGGACACTCCATAGCTGAGCTCTAGTCTCCTAACTGAAAACCCCTTAATTATATAGACCAGCTGGTAAATAAAGCAGCAGGTTTTCTTTACTGGGGATTCTCTTATCAGCACTTCTACTTGCTCAAAAACACCTCAATACTCTGTGTTCTACTTCTTCTCTGCTCATAAAGTTGTTCTTAATAAATATGACCATTGTTTGCACAATGTATATATTGTGGTGTAGACCACTGCGTACCCTATACAATGTTTGGCACACACTATGATTGACCTATTATGGCTTTTACAAGCAGAGAAAAAAGTTAACTTGTCAGGACTGGGAGACATCCCTGCTGGGAGCAGTGGTGGGTCACCTGACTGAGGTTGCATAGTTAATTAGCTGGATGGTGCCTGAGGGTCACAAGAGAAGGGTGGAAGTGCTGGGAGAGAGCTACAAAGAGAGATAACATGGTTCATAAATTCCTCTGCATTTGGAGGTATTTTTTGAGTCCTAAGGAGAAGAAGGGATGAAAAACAGGAAGGACCCTCTCATTGAATCAAGAATGAGAGCTACTAGAGTCAATCACTTGCATTGGAGATGGGAAAAGCAAGGTTCCCCTTCCACCCCATCCAGTGTAGCCAACAGGACAGTCACTTAGGCACCTTGGAAAAAGGGGGAGCTCTTGCAAGAGGAAAAAGAGGAATGGCTACTATTCAGCCATTGAGATAGTTTGAAACCAGTTATCACATAGCACATCGTACAGGAGCCTGAGGGGACCAGCACTATTAGGAAGTACCATAGCACATAGAATTAAAGCTAGGTCCCTCCAGGAGTGCTATAATCAGCATCCAGTGGGGTCTTCAGAGACTTGGAATGTTCTTTTGCATGAAGAGGGGGTGGCACTACTTTTATTGATTGAAGTTGTATGGCAAGCAATTGGAAAAATAACATATGATCCCTGGCTAAACAATTAATTGTCTGGGTTTATTAAAAATTCTAGCAAAAGCTATTGCTGTCCAATTCTTGATCAAGAATCTTGGTGGATTTGGGAATATATACCCCCATTGGGAGATAGCCCTGAGATTATAAATATAAACTGAATTACCTCACTGAGGTTCTTGCCACTCTGTGGTTTTTGCTGTGTTAGCTTGATTATATGAGAACTTGGAGCATCAGGGAGAATACTAGACAACATTTCCTTGACACAAAGAATGTAAGATGATTTAATATGGGCTTGCCCTTAACAAATGGGCAATGGCCTTGCATTTGCTTCTTTGGCTGGGAACATCTGGTATAACCCTATCTCTAAGGAGAAAATAATGAAAAAGAGTCCCCAGAATATGTCCCAGATTTCCACTTAAGATAGAAAAAATGAGGGGACTAAGAATGGAAGGACAGAGGACTCTGTTCCAGTTACTGTGGCTGTGTAACAAATGACCCCTAAACCCACTGGCTTAAAACATTTACTTTGCTCACAAATCTGTCATTTGAGCAGGGCTTGGTAGAGATAGCCAGTCTCTGCTCCACATGGCATCAGCTAGGAAAGCTCCAAAGTTGGATTTAGGAATCCATCTGAAAAACCCCTCTCTCATATGTCTGGAAGTTGTTTCTGTCTGTTGGTTAGAATCTCCGTGGCTTCTCCAAGTGGTCTGGACTTCCTCACAATATAGTGATTGGGTTCTGTATTAGTCAGCCAAAGGGGTGCTGATGCAAAGTATCAGAAATCTGTTGGCTTTTATAAAGGGTATTTATTTGGGGTAGAAGCTTACAGTTACAAGGCCCTAAAGAACCCAACTCAAGGTTACTTCCTCACCAAACTCTGTTGCCATGTGTTGAAGCAAGATAGTAGGTGACATCTGTGAGGGTTCAGCCTTCCTCTTTCCTCTTAAGGCTCAGTGGGCCCAGCTTCTTCCTATCTCAGCTGTAGGCTGGCATCGGGCTCGTTTCTTTCCAGGCTTAGCTGCTCTGGTCTCTTCACAAGGTCAGCTGTAAACTATCAGGTGAATGGCTCATCTCTCTCTGGGTCCCCAGGATCAAAATTCTCTCCTCTGCTATGTCTATGGAGCTCTCTCTTCTTTCCTCTGTATCTCCTTCTGTATCTTCTTCTGTGTGTGTCCATTTATATAGCCCACCAAGGGGACAGGGACTCAACCCTGAGTTATACCCTACTGATGTGGTTGAATCAAAGCCTTAATCTTGATTTAATCAAGTAAATGTAAAACCTTTGAATTTAATACAATCAAAGGGTATCACACCCAGAGGAATAGACCAGTTTACAAACATAATATCTTTTTTGGAATTCATAAATAATATCAAACTGCCACAGGTTCCAAGGGCAAAAGTACAAAATAAGAGCCAGATGTAACATCTCTCATTTTTTCTAACCTAACTTTCTAAGTCGAACAACATCACATCCACTGCTTTGTATTCCTTAGAAGCATGTACTAAAGGCTGACTTATATTTAAAGAGTTGGGAACGAGACTCAACTTTTTGTGAGACAAGTGTCAAAGAATTTATGGGTATGTTCTAAAACCACCACTGTTTGCCTTGTCACAAATTATTGACCACAAATTGAATCTGTCCTGTATTAGGTTTCCTAGGGCTCCCATAGCAAAGTGCCACAAACTCCATGGCTTAAAACAACAGAAATTTATTCTCCCATAGTCTGGAGGCTAAACATCTGAAATCAAGGTGTTTTCAGGGCCATGATCCCTCTGAAGACTCTAGGGAAGAATCTTTATTTACCTAATCCTAACTTCTAGTGTTTGCTGGCCATCCTTGGCATTCATTGACACTTCACTCCAATATCTGCCTCCATCTTCACATGGTGCTCTTCCTGTGTGTCTCTGTGTCCCTGTGTCTCTGTTTTCTTTTAAGGACACCAGTCATTTGATTAGGACCACCTGAATCCAGTATGACCTCAGCCTAACTTCAATAAGTAATTACAAAGACATTTCCAAGTAAGGTTACATTCTGAGGTTCCAGATAGACATGAATTTTTGGAAGGACATTATTTTCAGTATACCTCTCACATTCAAAATACACTCAAACCCTCTGAAGACCCTCCACAAGTTTTATTTAGTATAGCATCATGCTCAGACCCATCATCCATCTAAATCAGGTCTAGGTGTGGTTCCTTGAGCATATCTCAAGTACAACCTTTCTTGATCTGAAGACCTATGAAGTAAAACAACAAGGTTTTTTTTGCCCCAACTCACCCAGAATTTATTGGTGTGACAGAATAACCACTTTTCCACTAAGGGTGGAAAATGGGAGGCACACAGGAGTTACTGGTCCATAGCAATTCTGAAATCTAGCTGAACACATGTTATCATGATTAAGGCTCAGTTCCTTGATTACAGCTCAGTCCTGCTTTCTTGGAATGACTCACCATAACTTTTGGTCCTTCTTCCTATGCTCTTGTCTTCTTTCTTCTTTAGTTATCTATTTTTGTGTATAACAAATCACTCCAAAACTTAGTATCTTAAAATTATCTCTCACTATTTGTGGCAGTCAGGATTTCAGGAGCAGTTTGACTGAATGTTGTGGCTCAAGGTCTCTCATGGGCTGTAGTCAGATATTGGTCAGGGTTGTAGTCATCTGAAGGCTTGACTAGGCTAGGGAATCCACTTCCACAGTCTCATTCATATGGCCAGCAAGTTGGTATTAGATGATGCTTTACTGTCCTTTCATCAGAGTGGATGGCTTCACCCAGAGCAAGTGTTCTAAAACAGAGCAAGGTAGAAGCCACAATGACGTTATGTGTGCCTTGAGTCACACATTGCCACTTCTTCTGAATTCTATTCTTAAAGAGGCATTGACTCAATGTAGGAGGGGACTATGCAAGGATGTGAATACCAGGAGATGAGGATCATTGGGGGCCATCCACAAAGATATAGAACTTTTAATCATTAATAGAGGGACTGACAAATAATAAAAAGGTACATAAGGAGAATGAAAGACCCATGTGAAAATCAAAGGTGTATACAAAGGCAATAGGGAAAAGACAAATGATGTATTGCTTGTATAGACAGAGAGCCTTGAACAGTCTTCTAAAACTGCCTTGCAGTAGCTCACAGTGCAAGCTTATCTCTGTTTTGAGTTTGTCATTCCCAACCTGACCAATTTGAAAGTGACCTTACTGGCATCCTATTCCCAAGGAATGCTGAGAAAATCCCTCATGGCTGGCAGAATCCAAGGTCCCTCTTTGCTCTGTCCTCTTCATTGCTCTTCCAGTTAGCCATTATCACCATGTTCAACTCTCTATCTTCTCAAGCATGGAGTGATGCTCTCATTCTGCCATCTTGCCTCCTAGCAGTCTTGGCAACCATCTGTAAGGGACCTGGTGGTCTTCTCTACCCCAGCACTATAACCAGGACTTCTTTGCCCCGTGTTGGTGCCCTAAAAAGTAAACAAGCACTTTTTATACACCATGATCCTCCAGTGGAAACTGTCATTTCAAATTAGATATGGAACATTACCTTTAATAAAACTGTGTGGCTCCCTTAGTGTCTGCTATCTCAGGACTTGTTTTTCTATGTGGGCAGTTCACTGCTTTCTCTGAGATATAACAGTTCCTTTAGTCTGAGAATAGCCCTATAATCCTTCATAGTATTCAAAACCCTCCAAGATACATATCATCACATTCTCTGGGACCAGTACTGGGGCCACTTTAGTGATGTCAGGGAAACAGACTTTCCCCACTTTGCATGAGCAGCCCTGCTTTTGATCAACAATTATGAAGCCAGGAGCATACTCTTCAACCTACTGGCTACCATAGAGCACATTGCCCAGAGCCAACCAGAACCTTATATCTGTAAAAGAACAGCCTTAACTCTCCTTCCCTGTCATGTGGATAACCATATAGTCCTGGGAGAAGTATGTGCAGTGGGAAACATCTCCTGCTGTCAACCTTGGGCTAGGTTGAGCATTCCAAGCATCATCTCAGGAGCAGCCTGGATGACTTCAGGCTATTAGATTGAACCTTGGTGCTTTCTTCTCTTGATTTAGTCTTGTCGCCATGGTTAATTGGCTCAGAAAAGCTCTTTAGATCCTTGTGATGTGCTTTATAGTGTGTTTTGAGACTTCTCTCAAATCATATAGCAACTCCCCTGGTGTTGTCAACAATCTTTGAAGGCACCACTTGAAGTCTTACTGATTATTTTCCCCACGAAGAAGCTTGTATTTAACGAGTCCATAAAGATCAGAGGGCAGACTGAGAGACAAATCTTTGGTCTCTGATGGCCATGGGTTGGGATGGCCCTCTCCAAGGGCTTGGGAATGAGTTGGTTCAGCTGGTTTGAACCTGCTTATGAAATGACAGCAAGTCCTATCAGCCACACCAGTATTCAAACTCCATAGTTGAGCCCCTAAGTCTCCTCAAGATTATTTTCTGGTCCAGGAAGCCCCTATGTCTCATAAAAAACAAGGTATTTCCCTAACCCATCTTAATCCAGTCTATAAACAGATAAAGAGGTGTGGGGGAGATGTTTCTTCCGTTGAATTGTGCATCCAACTCTGCTGCCTAAGGATGCCTCTCTAAGGAATAATATTGGACTAGAGGATGCTGTGTGTTCTATGCTTTCCTGCTCCTAAGTTCTTCTCAATCAAGCTGTCATCACATACACCATGGGTCACCAGTGTGTGGGTCACTATGCTTCTTCACCACAGTTTCGTTGTCATGCCAGCCCTCTTCAGAGCAATATCCCAAAACCCCATAAGGGCCCTCTGGGTCTCTAAGGGTGGAAGAAGGGTTCAAGGATCCTAATTAGTTAGTGCATCCTGAGTATGGACAGAGGGGGTTGGATGCCCCTGTTCCATGTGGGGGCCCACTTAGAATACTTCAAGTTGCAGGTGCTATTCTGTCCTGACATATCATGCAAGCTGAAACAACCCAGACGGGCCCTAACACAGAATAGGACTATCTGGTCATGTTGCTGTTATCTCCTTTGCATCTGCAAGATGGGCATTCACCTAGATATATCTGGCTCCAGGCTGGGGAAAAGCTTCCTTACTGTGTTCAGTTAGCTGTATCTCAAAGAGGCGACCCACCTCACTTCAGCAGGTTTGTGGCTTGTGTTGGATTTCTCCAAGGATTCTGCTTAAATGGAAAGAGGTTTATTTGTGAAATTTCAGAGGAAGAATTAGGATTATTTTTATAGGAACAAGAAAAAGCAGTCCTAGGAGCCTTCCTTTAGGGGTTGCAGGCACTTTCGGTCCAATCTCCTACCTGTGCAAATAGCCTCATTCACCAAGGGGCCTCTGCTTTCCTAAGCAATCAAAACCCAGCAGGGCCAAGCATGGCAGCTGAGAGATGGCCATATGGGGTGCCTTTTTTTTTTTAAAGACATGAGGCAGAACACTGAGTTTCCCACCCACCCCCACCCCCAAAAAAACACATTTAAGCTAATGATTCAAGCTCTTGTGCATCAAATGTCACTTGCAGGGTCGGTGAGTGGAATAAAAAGGAAAATGACAGGTTTTAAGGAGACACATGGCTGGCATTTAACTACCAAAGAGCTCAGAAATGGAGGTATTTTTAAAGAGGCACAGAGTGCTGTAAAGGAGAGAAAATGTGTCATGATTTGGGAAGAAGGGTCCAGAGTGTTAGCGGGGTGGGATGGGAGGTGGGGAGGTATATTGGCACGAAAGAGGAGAAGGAGCTTATAAGGATAGAATGGAAGGGAGATTTCCCCACTGCTATGAAAACTTGGATAGGCTTCTGGTTTCAAGACAGAGATCCGATCTCATGGGTTTATCTTACCTCCTTCCTAGGAACTCATTAAAAATACGAAGGAAATATTAGAGAAACATTCATAGCAGCATTAATAAATAAGAAGGGAAAAATAATAGAGAAGAAACTTTGAGGAACTCCTGGGCAATATGAAGTCGAAGAGATTTTATAAAAAGAAATGCTCATCTATGATGCCCAGCACGTGATTACACAGCTAAAGCTGGGGTGGGGAGGTTCTGCCTGCCAGGAAGTGTCTCCACCAGAGGCCCCGGAAAGAAAAGAACAAAGAAACCCACAGCTTCGGTGCTGAGGGCAATGACAGTTGGCAGGGACCAGACGGAGGCTTTGATGAGCTATGTCAGAGCCATTGACACAGAGAGCAGCCCTGGCCGAGCCATCTGCTCCCACGATTTGCGTGGTGTGGACAGGTGAAAAAGAAAAGATGGAGCACCAACGAATCCTACATTCCCTCACCACATTCCTCGCTTATCTTACTTCCTATTAAAGCTTGGACCAGGCAGAAATGCTCCTAATCCTACCAGTGAGGCCGGATGAGAAAAGCAAACTGGGACGTAGTTGGGAGACTTGGAGAACTTCATCAGAGTCCTGCACAGAGCTGCTGTTGCCTCGGCTACACCCTCTGCTCAGGGCACCAAGAAAAGGATGGCTGAGGATGGCCAGAAAGACGTGCGACCTGGTGCCCATGCTAACGGGATGTGGAAGGAGGGAGGTTGCTGTCCTCTGCCTCCTTGCCTACCTTCCCCTCTAGTCCCTGTTGAGAAAGACCTTTCAGCACAATGTCTCCAAAGATGCACAATGGATGGAGGAGCAATATTAGCAGAAGAGATTCTGCTTTTCCTAGATAATCTCTTCCAATGACTCTAAAAGACTGGAGCCTCTTCCCAGAGGATTTTGAAGGACTATATGCCCTACCAGGAAGGATCCACAATAAACACAAGTGGGAAGGAGGGCTCCGTGCCCCCTAGGCATACGACCTTTTCTACAGGATTCCTTCACAGTTCCCTTTGAAAATATAGCTCTGGCCAGACTTAGGCTCCCCTAAGTCCCCAAGGCTGTGGCCAAAAGGAAGGAAGGGATCAGGCAGCAAGAGGAGAAGCTCAACCTTGCGAAGAACCTGCTGGCGTGCAGGCGTCAGCGAAGATGTGAGCGCCACTTAGCTAAACCCAAACCAATAAAAAACAAGCAAACAAGAAAAATTTCCCTGTTTCTTTGCCAAGGATTAAAAACTTTGAACAGGAACCCACAGGATCTTGGGGAAAAGTCATCACAAATTGTAACATTGAATAGAAAAAGAGCTACCACTTAAAGAATGAGGAAAGAAAAAGAAAAATCACCGGAACCCAATAAACTCACAATTCCAGAAAAATATCAGACAAACTACACTATAGAAAGCCTCCTCCAGAAAACAGAGGTAAACTTTTTCAAATAACTAGATCCTTTTTCTCAAAAAATTCAAAAAAGACATTGCATTCATGGAAAGAGAACAATTTGATATCAAGACATTGAGTCGAACTATAGGCAATTGCTGATATTTGATCATTTTGACCTATTAACCCAGTAGTTTTTATGATTCAATCTAACAGATTATTTGCCAATTAAAAATATGAAGACTTAAGGGGCTTGGGTGGGGACAGAAGAGATGTAAGGAATATAATAAAAAATAAGAAATTAAGTAGATATTGCAAAAATCAAATAAATGGCTTAGTGTTTCAGTTTGAGAAATAATGGCAAGATTTAGAAGTAAAGAATAAATAAAGATGGGTAGTGAACAGATAAGAGATTTTGCAATCTAGAAAGAAAGAACAGAGCAAATGGAAGAGAAACTATAGTAAAATACCTAATTTTGAAAATTCTCTTGCCATCTTCATGCCCACTGGGATGGCAGTAATAAAAGGTGTTGGTAAAGATGTGGAGAGATTGGAATCCTCATACATACCGGTGGGAAAGTAAAATGATGTAGTTGCTATGTAAATCAGTCTGGCAGTGCCTCAGAAGGTCAAATCTAGAGTTACCATATGACCCAGCAATTCCAATCCTAGATATAAACACCCAAGAGAAATGAAAACCTATGTCCACACAAAATTATATTCATAGCAGCCAAAGGGTGGAAGGATCCCAAACATCCATCAGCGGGTGAATAGATAAACAAATGTGTTATATCTAGACAATAAAAAGAAATTAAATATCGATACATGCTACAACATGGATGAAATTTGAAAACGTCACAATGGAATTATCTAAGTGAAATCTAAGTGAAAGAAGACAGTCACAAAAGACCACATACTATATGGCTCCATTTATATGAAAGGTCCAGAACAAGGAAAGAAAGTAGATTAGTAGTTACTTCAGGCTGGAGGGTTTGGGGGGGAAATGGGTATCAATTTCTTGGGGGTGATGAAAATATTCTAAAATTGACTGTGGGGAAGGTTGTACAATTCTGAAAATATACTAAAAACCACAGGATTGTACACTTTAAATAGGTGAATTTTATGGTATATGAATTATATCTCAATAAAGCTATTATCTTTAAGAATTCCCTTTACTGAATAACAGCTTAAGCTTTCAGTTCCCAGCAAGTCCCCAAAATATTAACAATAAAGAAAAGAAGGTAAAAATACTCTGGTGAATTATTACTATCGTTTTAAATTTCAGGCAGAAAGTAACAGTCCAGGTGGAAAATCCAGATAAGCTACAAAAGAAAAGCAGTAGGTTGGTAACAGGCTTCACTTTCTTAACTCTAAATATCAGAAGAAAAGGCCATAAAAGGTATGTTTCCAGGGTTTGGGGCTATTTGTGCACACGTAAGGGTAGCAGAGAAACATCCCAACACAAGTAGACACTGAGTGCATCCATCCACACACTCCTGCTGAAAATGATAATTGGAAAATCTCTTCTAGCTACCAAATTAAATACTTGAAAAACAAAGATCCTAGGGCATGGGGAAATGTAATGTATGAGAAAAGACGTAAAGCACAGCAGGATGGATTCAGACCTGAGAAAAAAGGCCAGGGCTGAAGCCAAGCAGTGGAAAAAGGAGGGTTTTCTTTGTTTGCTTGCTTATTTGTTTTTCTGTCTATTAGGGAAGTTGTAGGTTTACTGGAAAATCATTTATAAAATACAGAGTTCACATTTACCGTCCTATTATTGACACTTTTTGTGGTACATTTGTTACAATTCATTAAAGAACATTTTTATAATTGTACAATTAATTATAGCCCATCATTTATATTCTGGTTCAGTGTGTTGTACAGACCTATCTATGATTTTTGTGTTTTTTTAATTTTTATTCTATTAACATATATTCAGTCTAGAATTTCTCCTGTTAACCATGCTGAATATGTAATTCAGTGCTGGTAATCACATTCACACTAATTTGCTACAATCACCACCATCCAGTGCTGAAACTTTCCATCAATCCAAATAGAAATTCTGTACCATGTAAGCATTAGCTCCTCATTCTCTATTTCTAGTTTCTAACTCTGTGAATTTGCTTATTTCTTATCAGTGAGATCATATAATACTTGTCACTTTGTGTCTGGCTTATTTCACTCAAAACGATGTCTTCAAGGTTCATCCATGCTGTGGCATGAATCAGAACTTCATTCCTTTTTATGGCTGAGTAAAACTTCATTCTATGTATATACCACATTTTATTTATCCTTTCATAGGTGGATGGATACTCGGGTTGCTTCTATATACTTATTCCTAGATATTTGACTCTTTCATTTGCTAGTATAAATGGAATTTTTAAAATTTCCTCTTCAGATTGTTTAATACTAGTGCTAGAAACACTACTAATTTTTGCACGTTGATCTTGTACCCTGCCACTTTGCTGAATCAGTGTGTTAGCTGTAGTAGCTTTGTTGTGGATTTTTCAGGATTTTATTAGATATAGGACTATGTCAGCTGCAAATCGGGAAAGGTTTACTTCTTCCTTTCCAATTTGGATGCATTTTATTTCTTTTTCATACCTATTTCTTTGGCTGGGATTTTCAGTACCATGTTGAATAACACTGCTGACAGTGGGAATCCCTTGTCTTTTTTCTGATCTTAGAAGGAAAGCTTTGTTTTTTTACCATTGAGTACGATTTTAGCCATGGGTCTTCCATATATGCTCCCTATCATGTTGAGGATGTTTCCTTCTATTCTGATTTTTCTTAAATGTTTTTATGAAGATGGGGTTCTGAATTTGGTCAAATGCTTTTTCTGCATCAATTGAGAGGGTTTTTCCCCTTTGTTATGTCAGTGTGGTGTATTACATTTATTGGTTTTCTTATGTTGAACCACCC
>JAQZBX010054587.1:0-18609 GCA_029593785.1 Cabassous unicinctus
CCCTAATCTTGATTTAATAAATTAAATGTAAAGCCTTTGAATTTAAATCACTCAAAGGATATCATACCCATAGGAGCAGACAAGTTTACAAATATAATTAATATCTCATTTTGGAATTCAAAAATAATATGAAACTGCCACAGGCCACTTCAAATTTTGTCAATACCTAAAAAGTGTATGATCCAAAATGTAAACCATAATGTAAAGCATTGACCATGGTTAGGAGCAATGCCTCAATATTTGTACATGAATTGCAACAAATGTACTGTCCACAGGTAAAATGTTATTAATAGGGGAGTGGGGCAAAGGGGGAGGCATTGGGTATTCAGGAATCCCCTATATTCTCTAGTTGACTTTTGTGTATCCTAAAGCTTTTTTTAAGATAAAATGAAAAAAAATAAGACACTGGGGGAAAATATGGAGGAAAATGTCACTGTACATAAAAGACAACAGATCTTACATTGATGAAAGACACAATGACTAATTTTTTATTATTTCAAGTTTTTAATTTTTTAAAAAATTTTATTGGTTGTTTCAAAAATTATTTCATTTTCTTTTTAATTTTATTTGGTTATTTTGTTGGTTTCATTTTTGGAGAGATTTTGCATCAAAGAAGGGTCACAACAGTGGCAGGGGATGATCACTTCTGTGGGTTGTCAGTGATGGGTGATGCATAGGAAGGGGTTCACCTGGGGAATGTCTCTTAGGCATATGAATATGTTCAAGTGTTCATGGGGCATTGTCTCAGCTTTGTCTTGGTGGGTGGATATCAACACAATACCTGAAAGAATACTGAATACCCATCCTGGGATTTCTGCTTCATTCTCAAACAGGACAGCAAGAATCCCCTTAGTGCAAGGAAAGTTCCTAGTGAACAAAGACAGACCATTATGCCACTCCCTTGATATTGATATACTTTTTCTTGTGAAATTGAAAATTAGCCCAGTATTACATACTGCCTAAGACTTACCTTCACAAAGACTACTTGTTGCTCAAATATGGGCTCTCTATAAGTCAAACTCAGCATATAAATGCACTACCTTCCCCCTGATGGGACATGATTCCAAGGATGAGGCTCCTGAGGGATTACAACCAAACACCGATTAGCAAAGCATCTGGAAAAAGACCTTGACCAGAAGGAAGAAGCAGTAAATACAAATGAGTTTTTACAGCTAAGAGATTTCAAAGTGAATCAGAGTTCATTCCAGAGGTTACACATTTGCACATCTCAGCAGGATATCATTGACTGTCACAGTAAACAGTGCATCAAACACTGGGACTCCTAAGGGCTTTAGAGACATCCAGAAACTATAAGCAGGGCACAGAGCTCAGGAATTTGGCATCCTTTCAGTAGGCCTTATTTTGGAATTTATGATCCGCAATGCAATAGAGTTAGATTCATTTACAGGTTCTCCACACATGGCTTTTCTGCCCATTTTATTTGAACTTATAATTGGCACTATACTTGATAAAATATGTACCAGAGACTTAAATCTTTGGTCTGTCTATGTGCCAGTTGAGCCCTGAATTTCAGCAGGATTGCAACCCCTACTCTCCAGTTCATTGGGTGACCAGGACAACTAACAAGGAGATGATGATGGATAATGCCCATCCCAAGAATCAGAGAGTGTCTGCAACTGCAAGAAAGATAGTTCCATCCATCTGTACCATGGGATCTAAGGCCCCTCTCAATTAGAAGCTATTGGACATCACAATCCTAAACTTCTCAAGATTGGGGAATGAATGTTGGACTAAAGTAGACTTATTTATTCTACCAAAGACTTATTATTCTAGCAATGGAAGAACTGTTATCATTGATATAAAGGCAGTGGCCACCAGAGGTTCTGAAGGATGGGAGAGGGAAGAATAAGTGCAAGATGGGGGCATTATGGGACATTGTAGTTGTCTTTCATGACATTGCAATGACAGACACAGGCCTTTGTATATTTTGTCATAATCTACAAAATTGTCTGGGCCAGAATGTAAAATATAATGTAAACTGCAGTCCATGCTTAGTAAGAATGCTTCAATATGTGTTCATCAATTGTAACAAATGTACCACACTAATGAAGGTTGTTGTAAATGTGGGAAAGTGTGGGAGTGGAAGGGATTGGAGCATATGGGAATCCCTTATATTTTTTATGTAACATTTATGTAATATAAACCTTCTTTAAAAATAAAAAATATTAATTTAAAAGGGATATTATTAAGAACTATATGAAGACAAATTAGAAAAATTTGTTAGAATGCACAATTTGTAGAAGCCCACAAAATTTCTACTGAAGAAGAAATAGAAAACTCAGCACACAAATAACTAGTAAAGAGACGAAATTAGAAATAAAAACCTCCCTAAACAGAAAAGCTTGGGAGAAAATGGTTTCATAAGGGAATTTTATCAAATATTCCAAGAAGAATTAACACCAATCTGCTCAAACCCTTCCAAAAAAATTGAAAAATAGGGAACACTCCCTAACTCATTTAATGAGGCTGATATCCCCCTCATAACAAAGCCAAATAAAGATACCACAAGAAAAGAAAATTGCAAATCAATATCTCTTATGTGCAACTGAAAAAAGACTGTGACCAAAAGGGGGAAAAGGTAAAGACAAATGAATTTATATGGCTAAGAGACTTCAAAGTGAGTCAGGAGATCATTCCAGAGGTTATGCTTATGCACTTCTCAGCAGGATCAATTTGACTGCCAACGTGAACACTATTCCAAATAGTGGGACTCCTGAGGGCTCTGGAGACATCCAGACACTATAGTCAGGGCAGATAGCTCAGGATTTTGGTATCTTGCCCATGGGCCCTACTTTGGAATTTATGCTCCCCAGAGAGACAGAGTTGGACTCAGTTATGGTTTCCCTACATATGGCTCTTCTGTCCTTCTATTTGAACCTATAATTAGTACTAGAGTTTGTAGGTATACATACAAGAGACTTAAATCTTTGGACTGTCCATGTGCCAGGTGGGCCCTGAATCTCAATGGAGTTGCAACACCTACTCTCCAGGTCATTGGTCTCACCCAGGACAACTAACTTGGAGGTGATGATGGACAACTACCATAGCAAGAAACTGAGAGTGTCTACAACTGCAAGCGAGTCCCACCCATCAGCCCTATGGGATCACAGCCCCCTCTCAATTAAAGGTGGAATGGACATTACCATCCCAGAATCCTCAGGATTGGGGAATGAACAATGGACTTAAGTAGACTGACAGGCATTTAACTATAGACTTATTGTGATTCTAGCAATGGAAGAAATTATGTCATTGACATGGAGGCTGTGGCCACTGAGAGTTCTGAGGCCAGGGAGATGAAACAATAGGTGAATTATGGAGGCATTTTCAGGACTTGAGAATTGTCCTGAATGACATTGCAATAGAGATACAAGCCAGTATAAATCTTGCCTTAGCCTACAGAATTAGGTGAGAGAGAGTGTAAACTACAATGTAAACTTCAATCCACACTAGTGGCAATGCTCCAAAATGTGTTCAATTGTAATGAATGTACCTCACTAATGAAGGATGTGGCTAATGTGGGAAAATGTGAGAGGTGTGGGTAGTAGGGCATATGGAAATCCCCATATTTTTTATGTAACATTTGTATAATCTAAGTGTCTTTTAAAAAATAAAAATAAAATAAATTCAAAATGTCTCTTATGGACATATAGGCAAAGATTCTCAATAAAATGTAAGCAAACTGAATCCAATAGCATATTAAAGGAATTATACACAATGTACAAGTGAGATTCATTCCAGTTATTCAAGAGTGGTTCAACATAAGAAAATCAATTAATGTAATACACATTAACAGAAGGAACAAATAACAAACATATGATCATCCAAATTGATGCAGAATAGGCATTTGAAAAAATCCAGCATCCTTTCTTGATAAAAACATGTAGAAAACTAGGAATAGGATATTTCCTCAACATGATAAAGGGCATATATGAAAGTCTGATAGTTCTGATAGCTATTGTCATACTTACTGTTCAAAAACTAAAAGATTTCCCTCTAAGATCAGGAATAAGACAAGGATATCCTCTGTGACCACTCTTAGTTAGCATTGTATTGGAAGTTCTACCTAGAGCAATTAGGTTAGAAAGAAACAATCCCAAATGGAAAGGAAGAAATAAAATTTTCTCTATTTACTGATGACATCATCCTATATATCAAAAATCCTGAAAATCCACAACAAAGCATCTAGAACAAATAAATGAATTCAGGAAATTGATGGGGTGTAAGATCAATATGAAAAATCATTAATATTTCTATACACCAGTATTGAATGATGAAAGAGAAATAAAGAAAATTCCATTTACAATAGCATCCAAAGAATCAAATAGCTGAAAATAAATCTAACAATTGTTTTGAGGGACTTATACATAGAAAACTTCAAAATAGTGCTAAAAGAAAGCAAGAAAGACAAAATAAATGGAAAGATATTCCATGTTCATGGATTGAAGTCTAAATTGTGTTAAGAAGTCAATTATACCCAAAACTATTTAAAGATTCAATGCAATCACCAGTAAAATTCCAACAGCTTGCTTGCAGAAATGGAAAAACCAATTGCCAAATTTAGGTGGAAGGGTGAGTTCCCAAACAGTCAAAGCCTTTTTGAAAAACAAGTTGCTGAACTCACACTTTCAAATATTAAAACTAATTATAAAGCCACAGTAATCAAAACAGTATGGTACTGGCAGAAGGACAGACATATAAATCAACTGAATCAAATTTTGAATTATGAAACCAACCCTCACAAATATAGATGGCTGATTTTTGACAAGTTTGCCAAGATTATTCAAGTTGAAAAAAATATTCTCTTTAACAAATATTCAGAAAACATTATGTGCACATTGAAAAAGATGAAGGCAGAACTATATCTCACAGCATATGCAAAAATCATCTCAAAATGGATCAAAGACTTAAATATAAGAACCAGAAGTATAAAACTCCTATAAGAAAATATAGGGAATCATTTTCAGGACATTGTATTAAGCAATGATTTCTTAGATTTTACAACCAAAGTCCAAGCAAAAGCAACAACAAAAAAATAGATAAATTGTACCTCATCAGTATTAAACATTTTTGTTCCTCAAAGAAATTTGTCATGAAAGTAAAATGACAATTTAAACAATGTCAGAAATCATTTGAAAATCACATATCTAATAAGGTTTTAATATTGAGCAAAGAAAAAGAAATCCTTCAACTCAACCACAGACTGACAACCCATTTAAAAAATGGTCAAAAGACTTAAATAATCATTTCTCCAAAGATGATAAACAAAAGTCCATTTGTGGTCTTGGACTTATGTACCTCAGAAAAACACATTCTCAAGCTTAATCCAATCCTGTGGATGTGAACCCTTGTAAATAAGACTTATTGATGAGGTTACTTCAGTTAAGGTGTGAACCAGTTAAATTCAGATGGCTCTTAATCATTTTACTGAAGGCCTTGTAGGGAATCTCACAAAGAGGGAGAGAAAGTCAGAGTGAGCAGTAAGACGCTTTAAGTCAATGGAATCAATAAATCAGGAGAGGCTTCCATGTGAATTGTGCAGAAAAACACAAGGATTGCTGGCAACCAGCCTCCAAAAGCCACAGTCTTTTGGGATAAAAATCACATTGATGGCACCTTGGTTTTGGACTTCTAGCTTTAAAACTATGAACCATTGTATATGACATGTGCTTTATTAGCTGTGAAAATAAAATTACAGTAGGAATTTCAAATCAAAAGCACAATGATACCATTTCACACCCACTAAATGGCTACTATTAAAAAATACCATGTTACCAATGTTGGAGAGGATGTGGAGAAATAGGAACACTCATTCATTGTTGGTGGGGATGTAAAATGATGCAGCCACTGTGGAAGACACATTGGCAGTTTTTCAGAAAGTTAAATAAATAACACATGACTAGCAATTACAATTCTAGGTATATGCAGTGTAGTTGATGGTGCCTGCTTTGCCTTCATTGCCATGTCACATATTTGCATATTTTCTACTGTGCTCAAGTTTCCAACCATGGGAGGGCAAGGAAAGTCTTTTCCCCTCTGTCCCACACATCATTGTGAGGATTATCTTTGTAAGTTCAGTCACTTCTGTGTACATGAAGCCAACCTCTGACTCACCCACAATTCAGGACAACATCACTTCTGTGTTCTATTCTATAGTCCCTCCTTTCTTGAATAATATGTATTTTTTACAATCAAGCAAATAAAGCAGGCTGTAAAGAAAATTATGAGCAAAAAGTTTAATCATGAGAGTGATAAATTACTTATTTTAAAACACTCTTATGTTGATGAAGTGAGTTGCAAAATGCTTAAAAATTAACCTTATTGCCTATTCTAATTTGGGGATACTAACCTGAGTTCTATGATATAGTCATTGTATTATGTGACAGCATAGAAACAACAAAATCATATTTTATTTGCTGAAAACTGTATTCTAAATAGGTTAAAAATTTCTTTGTATGTCTTATGAATTTTTGTTGATATCTGTGTAGAGATTATTTTGAGTCGCTAACTCTGGAGGTCAGATTTTACCTCTTACCTAAGGTTTTATTGAATATTGATTCTGTGTTGAGACTTTTATCCAACTATTATTCCAGTTTATACTGTTTACCCTGGGCATGTTTGGCAGCTTTCAATAATTCTCTAGTATGTACGACTCTTTTCCTCCAATAAAAGCAGTTCTTTTTTTCCAGCTTCTTTCCGTTGGCTCTGGGATATGCAATTTGTTTTAATTTGAGATTTTTTTTTCCTCCTTGGGATCTGCAAGCAGCTCAGATCCACTCTCTGGCCCCTGGTTTACCTTTGCACTCCAGCTTTTAGCAATGTGACTGCTCTGTGGCTAACATCCCCTTAATTCATGGCTTTTCTGCCCCTGTAACTTGCAAGTTCAGGGACCTAGACATATGCCCTTAGTCAGTCTTCCATGGAGCCACTTGAGGTTGGTTATCTAAGTCACCCAATTTTTCACTAGGTGAAGCACTATTTGGGCCTAAGAGACTCTAACTGGAATATGTGCAGGCTGCAGAGCCACCCCCAGGATTAAGTCTGCCTTCATGGATGCAAAGTGTATATGCGGGTCTCCAAACTGCCACCATGGTTTAATTAGGTTTCAGAGACTTGCCTTCAACACACTTGTGCCATCAAATCACTGTTGTGTATCCCACAAACTGCCATGCAGTTCTAAAGTTAGTAGAGGGTCCCAGAGCAGTGAATTTTTCCTGATGTTCTCAAAACAATTTTAGATTTTTTTTCTAAATCAGTATTTGTTACATTGCTCTCTAAGCTCTATCATCTTTCAGTGTTTTGATAAAATTTATTCTGCCTTTTTACACTGTTTCTAAGGTGAAACTTTCAGCAGGGCATCTTTCAGTGTAACTTGGAAACATCCCTTACCCAATAAATCTTTTTTTTAGTTAAGTTGTAGTTTTACAGAAATATGCTGAATATTAAGATATCTCTTTTATCCCCTTCTACCCATGGTATTTTCCCTGTAATTAACATTTTGCATTAGTGTGTTATCTTTGATATAATTGATGAAACAATATTATTATTATCCTTACTTACAGTCCATAGTTTACATTAGGGTTCTCTGTTTTTGGTGTCCATTTCTTTGGTTATTTGTTGGTCTTTGAAATCTCTTTTCCTTTAATTTGTGGTCAGCTAGTAACGTGAGAGAGAGATTCCATTAAACAACTGAAGTCAGGGGGAAAGAGAAGAAGAAGAGAAAAAGAGCTAGATATCCTTGTCTTTCCAAATTGGTTCTAAGTTGGGACTTTCTTTCAATTATTAGCCAAACTCCTTAAAACTCTGCTGTAGTTCTCAACATCTATGGTTCAAGCCTATAGGTTTGTCAGAGGTGAAAGCTTAGGGTATGCTCATATCTTTTCTGAAAATATGCCTGACTGGCACATGAACATATCTTTGTAATTTCTTTGTTATACATCTGACATTTTACAATGCTATTATTTCCCAAATTAACTCTCTCCCCAGATTCCTCTCTCAGTCTTTCAAGAAGTTGATTATATACCTGTTGTAATTCATCCCTCAGGTTGCAACAGTTGCTTCACTTCTCTTTTAATCATTTTAAGGAATGTCATGTGCACAGCTCCTATATGCACTGAGAGAGAACTCAGTTGACACAAAAGCAAGCACCTTACATAAATTCTTTAAGATTACCACAGACAGACCAACATAGGAAACAGGAAACAATTAATTGAAGGTCTGCTCTTCTCCCTCCAAGATGACATACCTACACAAGGAATGTGGGCTGCCATCCTCAGACCAAGTGTTTACTGATAGCCTGGTAATCTAAGCTAAAATGTCACAAAGCTCTCTTACCAAGATCTAATTTGACTTCAGCCTTAGTTTTGTTGTTGTAAATCATTGATTAAATTCAGAGTTCAGACAAAGTTGATTCTGACAGATTTTCTTAATTTTTCTTGATTTATCTATGCCAAGATAGACCCTTGGAACTCTGTAACTTTGGTAGTGCTGCTGATATTACTTAATGAATCTAATTGTGTTTTTATATACTACATTTGACAATTAGTAAAAAATAAAAATAATACTAAATGCAGCATCAAACTTTATCAAACAAGTAAGAATGAATCAAATGAAAATTATATAATTTATTCACCAACACTAAAATATCTCATAGTGAAAAATTAAAGAAGACTTAAACATGAAGAAGTGGAAATAATTCATACTTAAGAAAATTTTACACTTTAAAAAATATTAGTTCTTACCCAGCCACCTACTCAATCCAATGAAATATAAATAAAAATGCCAGTAGTTTTAGGTGTGTGTGGAAGTATTTTGGAATTTTTCCTAAAATTTATACAGGAAAACTAATGGTCAAAACATTTATGACAGTTTTGAAGAATATAAAGTTAGATAAATTACACTGACAGAATTCATGATTTCTGAGTAACAGTAATTAATCCATATGCTATTGGCAAAAAGACTGATAAATAATCCAGTGTAACAGAATAGAGAATGCATACATAAACAGACATACTGACAGCAAAATATGGGCCTTTCAATAAAAGTCACCTCAAAAAATTTATATATATATTAAAAAAATAAAACTTTTCCATACATCTAAAATTCTTAAATATTAATATGATTTGAAAGGCTGGAAAATATATTTGACTATTGAGAAAACTAATATAACAAGTAACAAGCAAGTAAAAAAAAACATAGATAAACCTTGTAGAAAAGTTATATAAAAGATATGTATGGGTTACAATATAACAAAGTAGATCATATACGGCATGAAAATTCAGCATATGTCAACACTTTTGAATCACTGAGATTCAACTGTCTGAGCATAGTTTATTAAACAGGAAATCAATGTAAAAAATTAAGAGTACTTCTAAGAACTAGAGAAGGCTTCCACACTTCTAATAGGATCTGACAGGTCTACTCATATCATTGTTACAACTAAACAGCAGATGTTGTAGTGTCTTTTAATGTGCACTGTTTTGCCATGTACTAGTCCAAATGCTTTAATATTCCATTGTGTCACATCCTCAACCAACTCATGAGGGTGGACACAATTGATAACATGTTAAGAGATGAAGAAACTGAGCCACAAAAAATGATATGGTGTGAACAGCTGAAAAGCAACTCCCAAAGCTCAAAGCCTTTAGTGCTGGTCTTTGACACCAGGCTAGTAAATGAGATTCAAAATATTTATGTTGACAGTTTTGACAATATCAAAAGAGCTGCTTTTTTTCTGTTGGAATTGTTCTGCATATTGCAATGATGGACATAAGCTTTTATACATTTTGTCAAAACATAAAATTTTGTGGTGCAAAGTGTAAACCATAATGTAAACTTTAGACCATGGTTAGTAGCAATGCTTCAATATGAATTCATCAATTGTAACAAATGTACCACATTATTGAAAGATGTTTTTATTGGGTGAAAGTGTTGGAGGTGGAGAGGATGGAGCATATGGGAATCTCTTATATTTTCTATGTAACATTCATGTAATCTGAAGCTCCTTTTTTTAAAAAAGAAGAAAAAGTCCGGTACAAATATTGAGCTTTTGGCCTGGCTTGTGGAAATCTTTCCATTTTACTGAGAAAATATTTTACAAATATTAAAACAGAAACACTTGATATCTGGGATTGGGGTGAACCCAATTTCTGTGCCTCTTCTTTTCAGCTGTTTTGTCTTTGAGATGTTCAATCATCTCAGCATAAGAATCATCATAATATTAGGAGAATTGCAGTTTCATTTCTGTATTAATTATTGCCTCAATAAGCTTCAAATATCCAATATATAATATTTCTTTTTTATATTTTTATGTTTAAAGAAGTTTTAGGTTACATATTTGTTACATCAAAAATATAGGGGATTCCCATATAACACACCCCTTCTCCCTCCCACACTTTCTCACATTAACATCTTTCATTAGTGTTGTACATTTGTTTCAATTGATAGACACATATTGAAGTATTGCTACTATGCACGGACTATAGGTTACATTATAGTTTGCACTTTGCCACATACAATTTTATAGGTTTTGACAAAATGTATAATGGCCTATATCTGTCATTGCAATGTCATGCAGAACAATTCCAATGTCCCAAAAATGTCCCCATGTTACACTGATTCTTCTCTTGCCTTCCCTCAGAACTTTTGGTGGGTACTGCCTTTAGATCAAGGAAAAGTTCTTCCATTGCTAGAATAATAATGTGTATAATGGAATAATAATGATATAATAAGTGGTTATTTTATTCTATTGTTCATTCCCCAATTTTGAGGAATTGTGGAATGGTGATGCCCACTCTGCTTCTGATTGAGAGGGGACTTATATCCCATGGGGCAAATGGATGGAACTGTCTTGCTTGAAGTTTTAGATAAAGTATTTCTTGATACACTAAAGTAGTATTCATGCACTATTTTATTTATGTCCTCTTCTCTCATTATCTAGAGTCAATTATCATCCACAAATTACCTCTGGGCAATGTCTATTATAGATGGCAAGGATTGCGCTCCCAACATTTTCCCTAATGCCTTCTGGAACTCAATATAGAGGCACTTGTTCTAAAGCAGGATTATTCCTGTCAGGTTACAGCATTTCAAATATATCTTCCCACTTGAGCTTACCTACATGAAACAGGATTGGACACTCACCTTAAATCCTGGCTTTCTTATCTGGAATAAGAAAACAATATTATCTTGTGAGTGTTTTTGTCATTTGTTTCTATTTTCCTTCTTCTGCACCTCACTCTATGAATCACCAACAACTCTTTCCTGCAGTGTTCACTTATTTGTTGAAAGACCATGCTAATAGGTCTAGAAAAGAAAATATAGCTAGAGAAGGTATGCACACAAAGAGACCAATGTCAATTTCTTTATTTTTTGCATTAAAATATTTCATTCTAGAACTTTTAGGAAAATTGCTATTTCATTATGTAGGTGAAGAGTGAACATATACCAACACTGGTTGGACCCGATGACTACAATGCAAGCATTAGCTGAGGGGACTCTACATTCTAATGTACATTCTGCTTTCATATGCAGAACGCTAATTTATATTTATGTTAAATCAATTTATTAATGTGCTTGTGTTTATCTACAAAATGGAAATAATGATTTATGCATGATATTGCTGTTCAATTAATTACTTTATGAATGATTACCTATAATTTTCTCTTTGACAATCTATATCAAGAATTTTCCACTTATTCAATTTGAATCAGTGAACATAATCCTTTATTTTGCAGATGTAATTCTTGAACTTATCATAGTATATGACGAATGAGCATGTAAACATCTGTTCATTATATATCTTACAGCTCCCAAACCAGTGCGTGCATATAACCCATGCAAAAGTATTAGCAAATTATAAATAAATTAAAATTAGATGGATGTGTAAATGAATAAATTAATGAAGAAGTACTATCATGAAGAAACTATGTCTTCCATTTTCTCAGGTGGATGAATTCATCTTTCAAGTATTTGCAGAAAAGACATTATGTAATTTGCATTTACACTTTGAGGGATGAGAGCAGCCATGCAATATTCTATCCACTTCAGGTAAACTATGCTGAGCAAAGTAATCCCTGACACTTTCCAGTCTGCATGTATAGAAATGGTGCTAATTATTAAAAAATCTTTCAATAATTTTAATATTGAATTTATATTATCATAGTACTTGGGAAAAAAGAGTAATAGTCAATGCCATTTTTCATTTGCTTCATAAAAACAATAGCACTTTGTATATTTAAGATGGAATAAATGTACATATTCAAGGAGCGTTTGCTTAATCATATTTTCAGTGATTTGGATTTCATGTTTATACATTTTTAAACATAGATTTCTGAGTATACCCTCTTTTAAATGTTTTATAAATGTTACATTCACAAAGTAGGTATTATTATATGTTATATTGATAAGGAAATTTAGGTTAAAAGATGTTTGAGTGTCTCCCCTGTGCAACAAGGCAAGTAAATGGCAAAACTGGGATACAAAAGATATCTTTCCCCAAAGACCATGATGTTTCACCTCTATGACACTGTAATGGGGAAATTCTAGGTAAAAACCTAAAATTTATTAGTGAATGTCACATAATAATAATAAATAAATATAAAGATATATATGTTCATTCTTTTTTCAAACTTTACGAGGTGCATTGAATTGTGTACCATGGTTTGGATATGCTTGTGGTCTTGGCTACATTCTGGTGAGTGTAGAGCAATTACAAATATGATATCTTTAAGATGTTACTTACTATAATGTGTGGCCCCTGCCATGAATCAGGTTATGGCTTTATTCCAGATTACTAGAGTCCTTTATGGGCAAAGTAAATTTCAGAAGGAGAGAGAAACCAGAGGGCTCTGTGTGCTTTGACATGCTACAGAAAAGCCAAGGACCAAGGAGAACTTGTAGCTAGACCAGAAAGTGAGTCTTCTGGGGGACCATACCTCTTTGTTGATGCCTTGAATTTACACTTCTCCTAGCCTCAAAAGGGTGAGCCAACAAATTTCCATTGTTTAGGAGAAGCTGTAACATAGTATTTGTATTAGCAATCAGGAAACTACAACATTCTGAAAGCCCATTGTATTTCTAAAATATGGCAGTAGTAGTCTGGTTAGAATTTGTATTAATTAATTGTTTTGATAATCTCAAACTATTAATACAAAATGAAACAGCATAGATTAAGGTAAATCTACTTATAAATATTAAAGTAGCCATTTTTAACCAAGATGATCAGATATATTATCAATAATTTGGCAATAAAGTTTGTCATATAATAACAACAAGACCAAAAAACTACTGAATGAAGCATTTTTGAAGGTCCTGAAGTAAACATCACCAGAGGGGAGCAAATGAGTCTTGCTACAGGAGGTTAGTCTAAAAGTGACACTTTCCTGACTTCTAGGCATTTGAAGAGGTTTTCTATGCTACAGGTATGTTGGTCCTGATAAAAAAGGGAGCCAGGAAACAAGAATTGCACATGTGGGACATAGCAGGTGTTCAATCAGCAGTGAGAAATTGAGGGTATATTATAAGCACTTCATATGACAAGTACACTCCGTGGTTTCAAGTCTTTAAGGAAAGTAAAAAACAGTAAGTAAGCCCAGGAGAATATGTGTGTTCTTTAGGGTTTAGTGAGTACTTACCATAGGGTGTTGTAATTCTTCCTGTGGAGGATGCAAAACACATGCTACTTAGTTACCATTTACAGCAACAGCAAAGACAGGGAAGTTTAGCAAGGAGTTAGGTCTGAATACAACATCTGTGAATTCATCTGTCATCTATAAGCCATACATTTTGAAAATGTAAGCAACACAATCTTTTTATGTAACAGCTTATTGAAATTCTGAAATATGTTCGGGTTTATTGGTAAACATAGCAGTATTTACACAAAACAGAAGACCTAACTCACTTCATCTTAGTCACTTGATAATGTTATTATATAACAAATATTGGCTCTTACAAATAATATCTACTTATCTTAAGTTCAAAGAAAGATATTAAAGTCATCATTCCTATTTTCTATAGCCATGAAGATTTTGTATAGAAAGCAATTAATACATGTACCAATCAATAACATCATCTCATTTTCAATTCTTTGGCATTTTTTTGTCACTGATCTATTTTAATAATAATGGTAAGAAAACTCTTATAGTTAAAAATTCAAAGAGTACAAATGGAAACAAAAAGTGAAGTAAGAGTACACCTCCTCCAGCAACTGCCCCAAAGAATGTGTTTTAAGGATTGTGTTAAGATTTCTAGGGATATTCTATTTGAATTATTTGACAAATATTAAATTAAGGAAGTAACCATTATTGAGGATATTTATTGGAGAATTTTGTCTGGTATTTTCAATTATGTCATGTACTACATCTAAAATGATCTTAAGTATTTTATAACAAAAAAGGGGGATGCTCTAAGAAACATACCAAAGTTCCACCAATTTTAAGTTGTATGAGACCATTTTAAAATATTGCAAAGCAAGCACTGATGTATGTCAGAAAATAATTCCTTAGATTTAAGGCCATTAACAGCTGTATATTTTATATATAATGTTTTGGATCTTTGTGATTTTCCAGAATTATTTCAGATACTGATGGCCCTCACATTAGGGGTAAGAGGGAAACATGAGTGCAGCTTCTGAAGACTAAGAGAAGATAGGGAGTCAGAGATAGAAGATTAAATGAGAGTAGAAGGAAGAAAAGGAAGAAGAAGGAAGATAGGGAGGAAGAGAAGGTAAAGGAGCAGAATCCCCAAATAAGGAAAATGTAATGTACTAAGAATGCACTGAAGAACTGTCTCCTGAAAAGTGATACCTTAGATCCACATGCAGCTCTAATGGAATGAGTGATTGTAATAATATAGAGGATAATCTTGATAAAGCAGTGATGTGGCTCCAGTGGAGGAAATCCTTGTAGTATTTTCAGTATTGGCAACTGTTGTAGTATTCTTCAAAAAGCTGGAAATGGGGAGCATTTGAGATTCTGATGAGGATGGTATTGGAATAAGATAATTAGATGCTGAGCAGAACCAGATTGTTAAGTTTCAAAAAAAAATACTTTGATGAAAAATACACAGTTTGGAAAGGGCTACTGAATAAAGACAAGAAAAAGTAAATTATTAAATTAATGAATCAACATTTCAGAAATGAACGTCTTGAACAGAGGAACCTGAGTTTATGAAAATTCAAAGAGTGCATGAAGAAGGATGACATAACTTGGAATTTAATAGGAAATATTGGTATCAATGTTCAAGGAGAGGGAAGGATTATTGGGCACTCAAATTAGCCTTACATATGGATGGTTACATGTACCCTAAGCCTACAGATAAGATTGGTGAAAATGCATAGGAATTATATTATATTGAGATTCTTATTATAGTAAAATTTATTAGGATTTTTAAATGGGTATAAGAGTATGTAGATATAGAGAAGATGCTAGTGAAAGAAATATTTTACGTTTCTGTATTGGCTAAAATATAGATTATAATAGCTTGTCCTTAATGGAACTCATCACATACTGTTGGGAAAGGCTGGAAAATGTAAAAATATAGAGCAATAAGGATAATAGTTTTGAGTAATTCTATCTGTCCACATAGTACATGATATGTAGGAAATAAATGGAGTGATGTTTCAGTTGTAGAACACTGTGATTAAAAGGCTCCTCCAGTACTTGGAAGATGGGATGTAGCCATAAAAATGAGTGGTCAACCTTAAAGAGGGGTGTAACAGTGAAACTTATTGGGATTGGGAGTACTAGAGGAGGAAATGCACCAGGAAGCACTATGCCGTCTGAACAGACAAATGTGGTTTTTCTAGTTACATTGCCATTGCTTTCTAAGTTTACTTGATGTTCCAGTGACCTAGTTTTTTTTTCTTTTTCTTTTTTTTTGTAATTTTGTGTATATTACTTCCCAATTTGTAAATACAATTAAAATTACGGTTACATGATTAAGTGCTACACATAGGACATTATAATTAAATAAAATTTTGTGCTGATATCATTCATTGGTTGATTATGGTATCTAGGCTAAGGAATGATCAAAATGAAGACATAAAGGATCTAATAAAGTGTTTTAGAAGGAGAGAGAGAGAGAGAGAGAGAGAGAGAGAGAGAGAGAGAGATTGAAGAATCAAATATGAAAATAAAAATATTACACGTTAATAATTGCTAGGAAGAGATATATGTAGCCAGCATAAATGTGATCTCAGAGAGAGAAATTCCTTAATGTGACTTCCAAATGAAATGAGAAGCAAAGAGATAGCACTGTATAGTAGAGATAAAATAATTTTTATACCTGGAGGTCACATAATGGATTCAACTGCTAATAAATTGAGAGACTTTGATACGTGTAGCTTTCTATGACTATTCAGTTTCTGTTAGATCATGAACTAATGTTAAGTGTTAACATTTGGAGGATATTTCTGAAAAGTTTAGTGTGTAGAAATTATCTATATGAACTTAACAAATCCTTCAGGTAAAACTTTTAACTCCAGTGAACATATTTTACAGCTAAGTGATAGAAATTTGTGTAAATATAAGCACGAGCTTTTGAAGGTTTCATTTTAATGCTAACACTTTCCTAAAAATAAGGTTTGAGGCCGGCAGACTAATGAAGGATGAGGCAATATTATTTTATTTTTTACTAACAAACAATACAGAGAAGAAACTGGATAAACATAAGCCTATAAATATACTTAAACTAATTGCTTTCCTCGGGTTCACTTTCCATATTTTTTAGGGATTATGTGCCTTTGGTTCTCCACATCCACAGCAAAGTACCCTAAAAATGCCAAACTCTACCACGGTGACTGAATTCCTGCTCACAAGATTTTCTGATGTGTGGGAGTACAGAGTCTTACATGCCATGTTATTCCTACTGGCGTACTTGGGAACCCTGGTGGGGAACTTTCTCATTGTTATAGTAACCACTCTCAACCAGAGTCTTCACACCTCCATGTATTTCTTCCTTAGGAATCTGTCTGTGTTGGACATGTGCTACATTTCTGTAACTGTTCCCAAAGCATGTGTCATTTTCCTGCTTGACAACAGGGCAATCTCCATGGTGGGATGTGCAGCTCAGATCTTCCTCGTGGTTTTCTTTGCTTATGCTGAACTGCTGTTCCTAACCATCTTGACCTTTGACCACAATGTGGCCATCTGCCAGCCCCTCCATTACCCTGTGAAAATGAACCCTGCATTCTGTGTCCAGGTGACACTGGCCACCCTACTCAGTGGTGTGGTCTATGCAGGGTTCTACACTGGAAATGCATTCTGGCTGCCCTTCTGTCAATCCAACGTGGTCCATCAATTTTTTTATGATATACCCTCTCTGCTGAAGCTCTCTTGCTCAGAGATCTTAATCAATGAAATTTTAATTTTTGTCTCTGCAGTATTGCTTGCTGGTAGTTGTTTTACCTTCATCATCAGGTCTCATATTTGCATATTTTCTACTGTGCTCAAGTTTCCAACTAATGTAGAACAAGGAAAGGTCTTTTCCACTTGTGTCCCTCACATCATTGTTGTGACCATCTTTCTTAGTTCAGGTGCTGCTGTGTATATGAAGCCAACCTCCAATTCACCCACAAGTCAGGACTTGATCACTTCTGTGTTTTATTCTATAGTCCCTCCTTTCTTGAATCCTATAATCTATAGTCTTAGAAACAAGCAAATAAAGGAGGCTTTAAGGAGAATTATTGGCAGAGGGATTTATATGGGAAAATGATAAGATAATTAATTCAAGACGTTCCCACTTCAATAAGGTGAGTTGAAACTGCCTCAAAGTTAAACTTCTTGCCTTTTTCCAACTTTAAGAGACATGACTTGAATTTTCAGAGACAGTCATTGTATTATATGTCTGCATAGTAGCAGCATAATTGTATTTTATTTAGAGACTTTTGCTTCAGAAACTGAACATTCTAGGATACCTGAAATATTACTGTATGTCTTGTGTCTTTTGTCAATTATTTCTGTGTCAATTGATTTTCCTTCAAACTTACAGTGTTCTAGAAAATATAAACTATACAATAAATTCATGAGAAGTTTTGTGCACTTATAAGAGTCACAGATAGTCATTCATTCCTCTTGTGGTTAAAATGATTGCATATATATATTAACATCTGAAATCTGGGCATAAAATTAAATTAAAGTTTTTTCCTTAATAAAAAGTAAGCATCTGAAAAGATGTCATTGGTAATTATGAACAAAGATACCTCTCCCTGTATTTCATAATGTAGAAGAAGAAATTTTAAATAAGAATTACTTTTGTTCAAAAGAATCATGCACATGATTCACCAACACACCTCAATGTGGTGGAATATTTGTTACAGATTATGAGATAATATCATCAGACTATTACCACCAACCATGGTCCATAGAGTACATTTGGCACACTTTTTCCATACATCCCCCATTATCAACACAGTATATCTTTGACATTGATGCAAGAATGTTTCAGTATTGTTGTTAACCACCGTCCATAGGTCACACCAATTGTATTTTTCCCACAATTCTCCACATTCTCACCCTGCCATAGTTATGTACATCCACTCTAGATTACAGAGGGATACTCTTGCATCTGTACCATCAACTACAGCAAAAAAAA
>JAQZBX010054588.1:0-18612 GCA_029593785.1 Cabassous unicinctus
ACACACACACACACACACACACACTCATATACTCTTAGAAGTGTACACCTTATATTCAATATTTTCACTGTTAGCTTTTGCCAAGTTCAAACGCCATACCCTCGTAATTGGATTTTGGCTCACTTCCAGGTTCAGTGTTTGAGGGTTCTGTGTCTGTGAAATAATGATCCTGAAATAAATAGCACCTCTCAGTAGAGATATATTTTTATGTAAAATTCTTAAAGGGATTGGAGAGGAATGAAAATGCTTCCATGTTTAGGAATTTATGGAAAACTCACTAGAATGAGTCAAAACAGGAATTCTGAAGGACCATGCCAGTGTAAGTAGAGAGTGAGGCTTTTTTAGGGTGACTCTGAAAACAAGAGTCCTCGATAATTGCCAGATTTGAATGGACCCTTTCATTTAAGGATTACGTGGGGATGCTAACATTGGGAACCAAATTGCTGTGACCTTCAAGTGCTTTGCAGACCAGGGGCCAGAGTTGCCTCTCTCAGGGAGATCTTTTAGGTGACAGAGATGGAAATAAGTAATAGAAAGTGGGTTGAGCCTGTATCTTTAATCTTTTCCCTTGGGACACCAGTTAATAAGCACCTGGCATGGAGGCCAGGAAAGGGGTGGGTTTTGTTCATCTGAGCGACACTCAGAGCACCATGATGCAATACGGACGGCTGAGAAGAAATGCCCTCTTTGCACCTGTTTGAAGAGGGAATAGGTGAAGACCCAGGACTAAACTCTTTGTCTTAAGAGGAGGCTTCCTTTTACTCCTGCCTGATGAGCATGAATCAGCGAGTGCCCTTCTCAGTGTTCAAACTTGAAATGAGAAGGAAAGATGATGGAACTTTTTGACCTAATAGACTGGGCACTTAAGGATAGGATTCCTGGCTGGAGAGACCAGCTCGAGACTTCCCTGGAATTTCAGGATTGATTAATGGCTTCATTGACTCATGTATTATTCCTTCGACTAGTGTGTTTTGGATGTCTTTTCCAGGCACTGGGCTGGGTACTGGTAATTCATAGGTGCATAAGATTAAGTCCCTGCTTTCCTGAGTTTTACACCCTAGTAGGGAAAGGCAGACAATAAACATCAAACAAATAAGTTAGAACTCTTCAGGGCTTGTTAAAGACTAAAAAGCATATAAAAAGAGGTGATGTAATGGAGAGTGAATGGGGTGTTTGAGCTCGTTTATCTAGGCAGGTCAAAGAAGGATATTGAAGCTGAAACATAATAGATTAGAAGGGAGCAGGTATGCAATGGCCTGGGGGACCTGCATTCTGGGATGTGGGAATGGCAGGTACTGTGACCCTGAGCATGGTGTGAGCTTGGTGTGTTTGGGGACAGCAAGAAGGCTCCCGTGAGGCATGTAATGACCAAAGAAGAGAACGGTGGGAATCGAGAAAAGCAAGGCCATATCACGTGGGCTCTGGTTTGCCACCGTAAGGAATAGGAGTAAAGACAAGCCATTGAACAATTATGAGCAGAGTGTTTGAGCTGGAAGGAGTCTTTGAGTGCAGCTCACTCATTTTGCAGAGGAGGAAGTGCATCCCCTGCTCAGCTTCAGTTGTTCATTGAGGTTGGTGGGGGAGGTGGCTCGGAGAGCTGTAGCGAACCTGATTCCCAGGCCAGGGACTTTTCACCAGTATACATGTGAGATGAAAATAGCATCTTGTCCACTGGTCTTTGTTACTTCTTTTCATGGTGGTTTCTGGAGGCCAAAGAAGAGAAGAAGAAGCGGCAGAAGAGAGAGAGACATTCTCTGAGGCCAGGAAATGATTATGACTTCCAACACTGGTGCATATTCTCAGGGCTGCCCTGTGGCCTTTAAAAAAATTTTTTTTTTACATTTTAAATAAACCTTTTATTTTAGAATAGTTTTAGATGTACAGAAAAGCTGCAAAGATAGTACCTGAGAGTTCCCATATAACCCCGCTTTCCCTTAGTATGATACATTTGTCTGCTCTGTGGCCTTTTATGAACCTAAATTGGCCCATCAGTTTGGAACATTTGGTCTGTCTCCAGAGAGTAAGCATTTTTCTTCACACGAAAAACATTGAAGAGGCAAATAAATATAACCTATAGTTAAATTTTAAAATAGTGAGGTATCTTACAAGAAACGTTGGTAATAAACACACATGCATACACACACACACAACTTCTGACTGCATTTTTGGTGAAGAAGGAATACTTTTTTGGCTTTCATTGTACACTTGGACCCGTGTCCAGGATTATGATAGCTTTTGCCTTTCCAGTAGGACTTTTGTTGGGGGATTGCTTCATTCATTCCTTTGACAACTACTTGAGGCAGGCCACATGTCAGGCCCAGGTGTCTTTGAGGCACCTATGTTGTAGTGAAGCTTACATCTTAGATGCAGGTGAAGCCGATATCCATGGGGAACCAAAGAATTAAAGTTTCATAACATCCTGTAAACTTGCATTGTTGAGTGTCTGAGGCCTTATAATAAAGACCGTGCAGCCCCAGTGCAGAGGAGGGTTCAAGAATCATCTTCCAGGCTCTCCAAACTCCCTTCCTTTTACTCGCCAGCTGGACAGCAGAGCAGAGTGTCAGTTCCTTTGAACCTGTCCTGAGTGAGCATATTATCACTTTTCAATCTTGATCCTTCTACTAGTGCTATTTCACGGCATCATAATAGCATTTTAGACTAGAATGTCCCTTAGAAGTTTAATGCCATCACCTGGCAGACAAGACACTGAGCAAGTTAGTCAGGCCTGATCTTCATGATCTTCAGTCCCCTGCTCCCTTAACCTTTTATACCCAGCACGTTGACTTTCCTTTGATGTTTATTTGGTATTTTTGATTTTCCGTTTCCATGTCGTTGACTCATTTATTTATATTTGTTGTCTGTCTGGAAGTATAAAGAAAATAACCCTAGTTACGTAGTAGCCACAGCTTACATAACTTGTGCCAGGCCCTGTTCTAAGCACTTGGCATATATCCAGTGATTGAACCCTCGTCACACTCCTGTGGTAGGTACTACTACTATCCCGTTTTACAGATGAGGAAACTGAGGAGTGCAATCTGGTTCTGAACCCAGGAAGTCTTGGTCTATGTCAATGCTCTTAAAACCCGCCCCCTGAACTACCCTGCCTCTTAATAAACACCACCAGTCTAGCTCCTTAATTGAGGAGAACCACACAATGGCACACCCATGCAGTCACCTTAAATATTTTGGCAAAATGATCCCAAATACCCCAAGTGAAGTAAAAGTATAACCAACAGTGTCAGGAAAAGCACCTTCGTGTTTGGTTTCATGTTTTTGGCTGCCATCTTACACATTCCTTTAGCGCCGCTACATTGTTTTGAACGTTCCACCATGGAAATTCCTGAAAGCTCTCAGGTTTTTTGTTTTGTTTTGTTTTGTTTTCTTAAGGAGGTACCAGGGATTGAACCCAGGACCTAGTACATGGGAAGCAGGCGCTCAACCACTGAGTATCTGCCACTGAGGGTCCTGATGGGATTTGAACATGTCATTCTTGGGAGATTCAAGCTGTGAGTGTGAGTGTGTGTGTACATGTGTATACATGTGCAACTGTACTTTGGAGGGAAAAGATAATCATATATGTCCATGTATTTTTTTAATAAGTATGTGGGGGTAGGGTATATTTCATTAATCCAACTGAGAAGGATTAACAGTGTTCTAGGAGGGTGTCAGTGAAATGAGCTCGCTTAAAGAAAGAAAATCCCACTTGTCTGAGTGGACCTATGCAAGTGCTTTGGGAGAGGAAAGGGTGGTGATGTAATGGGTTCGGCATGTTCCTGTCTAGGCCGCTAAGTGCAGAGGGGCCCGGGCAGTTTGGGGAGGGTGTGTGAGGGCCTGTACGAAGTTAGAGGAACCGGTGGGGTGGCAGTAAGAGCAGGTTGTAAAACAGAATTAATAACCCCTTGTCAGACCTTTCCTTGTTACTGTGTTTTCCAGTAATTTTGGTTTGAATGAAGGCTCTCTAGCCTATTAATGTTTATTTATTTCCTTTGGCAAGACTCTTTGGGGAAAGGGATGAGATTGGTGAGTTTCAATTTATTGTTTTGTTTTTCCATTTTGGTAGAAGAGGCGAGTAATGTGAGTTTGGGTTTTCAATGAAAGCTCCCCCGCCCCTTTAAGAGGCAGGAGGCGCGACATGGCCAGCTGGTGCCTTGAACTGACACAGGTGCAGAGGCTGTGGGGGGTGGGGAGCCAAGAATAATTACAGGTTTTTGAAGCATCAGACCCTGCCTGACACAAGCGCTCATCGAGAAAACTGCTCTTTATGGAAAATTAATGGTGAAGCTGAAACAACCGTCAGGGCCATTGTCCTAGGAAAACCATCACTCCTCGGAAGGCAGGCTTGCTCTGAAGTCCTTGGGCTCTGGGAGGAGCTGGGGAGGGGCTGGGGCAGAGTGCCGTCCTTCCCAAGCAGGGACCCGCGGGCACTGTCCTGGGTCACGGTGGGTTGTTTCCTCTTGTGCACATCTTCCTTTTTTTCTTTATTTGAGGAGGAACTGGGGATTGAACCCGGGACCTTATACATGCGAAGCAGGTGCTCAACCACTGAGTCACACCTGCTCCCCTCTGTATTCCTTCCTTTTAAAACCTCATTTCTAGGCCAGAGCTAGGCCTCTGCTCTCACTTGTGATGTATGTAGGATTCTTATATTATGTAGGACTGTAGAGGCAGGAGTTTCATTTTGGCCATGAAAATGTAATGATGGAAGTAGGGCTGTCTAATGAAACTTCTTTGTGGGCTACCAAGTAACAAATGGGATTTCCTCCAGTGTGTGTCCAACTGAATAGAGGTTTGGTTGGGAATTAAGGTGATTGGGGATCCAGGTGTCTTATATGATAAAACTGTGCATGAGCATTGGGGTCTCTTGGCCACTCAGAATTTGGAATTCAGTAAAAGTCCAGTGGCCGAGTAGCAGCCAGTGACTCTTCTTAAGGGCTGACAGAGGACAGCAACCAGTGGCCTTTACCTTGGCACATTCTAAAGAGTCACATGTGGAAAGCACCATTGAACCAATTTAGGGAAGCTCCTCAATGCCTGGGCCATCTTGGCTCTGGGGATCAGTGTTAAATTTGAGGATCACAAGTATTATGAGCGAGGAAAATTCATTTCCCCATTGCTGGAGGTGTGGGAGACCCCGGGGACTTCCTTCAGAGGAGCGCCCACCTTTGTCCAGTTTACGTGACTTGAAAGCTTTCTTTAACGTTTAATTCGGAATTAAGTTATTTTCAGGATTTCATTTTGAGTTGCAGTGAAGGAATCCTTGGGAGATGAAAGGGGTATTTGAAGCTGCTTTGCATCATGTGCTGGGTGAAAGTCCTCTCAAAGACAGCACTTTCTCCCCAGGCCTTTAATCTTGTCTCCTTCCTCCCCCACCTCCCAAAGGAAAAATATACAAATAAATATTTTCTTTCTTTGTTGAAAATAGTTTGGGGAGGAGAACCTCTGAAAAGGTTTCGATAGAAATTTTCCAACTTTCGTGTTTTTTTAGAATTAAATTAATTTCCTTAGCATTGTCTCTCAGAATTTACAAATTACTAGAGGGAAATATTTAATTTGGTTTCAGCTCCAGCAACCCGTTGATGTGAAAAACAGTTTAAAGGAATGTGATCTTACATTGGTTGCAGTACCGTGGTTATTTTGTGTACTTCAGCAGTTCTGACAGTACGTGTAATACTAGTGTACCTCTGGGGTGTGCTATTGATGTTTTTTTTTTTTTTTTTTTTTTTTTTTTTTCTTTTTTAGCCTAATAGCTGAAAAATGCAGAGATTTTCACTTGTACTCTATACTTGCTTACCCACATTTTCTAGACAATATTCTTTCCTAACCTTCCACTCTAATATTTTCTGGTAATGAAAGTCAAGAGAAAGTGAACACTTATTTAAAATCTCCTTAGAAATCAATTTCTAGGTCTTACGAGGTTGATTCTTGTCGCTGATTCGTAAATGCCCTTTTCCATGAGGCAGGTTCAGTGTTACTATCCTCTTCACCAAACCCGCTTACAATGCTGAAACCCAGGGAGGTGGGCAAAAAAGTTCAAGTGCTTGGTGTCTAGGGTTCTCCCGTGGGCTTACTGAGCTTGCTAATCATGGTGTCTTTTTCCCTTCCTCCACCCCTGACCCTGGCCTTGCTTTCCACTTCCTTTCCCATCTTTCAACTCTGACCTAATTTCAAAAGAGTAGAAATGTGTCAGAACCATCGCATCACATCGTCCTTTGAAGAGGAAAAAAAAAATTCACAAAGTCCCCATAAATATCAATCTTTGCAGTCTTACAGTTTTTTTTTTCAGACTGATGTCAGGAATGTGAGGTATAATGATTTTGCTAAAAAGGGCAAAGGGTAAATATATTTAATAATCAGTAGGGAAAGAATGAGTATTTTTGAAGATCTCTTTAAAAAGGCAACTCCAAGTTACCCTGCTTTGGGGAGCTTGTTTTATGTCACTTTGAACTTGCCATTCTGGGATGTGTGTGAAGATTTCAAAGCACAAAAAAGTAATTAAGCTTTGGGCACTCCCAGGGGAAAGGTAAGGGGTTCATTTCCCCATTTCTGTACTTCAGACTCTTTGGGGACCGTGGCACCATGGTTAATAGCACATGACAAAACCACACATAATATAAATGTCAGGAAAGGACTCCCATGGGCAGCCAAGTGCAGTTCACCTAAGTGTGCAACTACGTGGATGAACATTCTTTTTGGAAACCAAAGTTCACACCTCCCTCACCAAAAGTATCATCATCATCATCACCAGGGCAAGGTCTGATCTCAGAAGAAGTATGACTTTACAAGTTTCCATGAAGTGGAAATCTGCATTTCCACATATTTTTGCATCTACCTTCTTTCTCCAGTTTGTTTCATCTCTTTGTGTTTTTAACTCTTGGCTCTCTTAGGTGAAATGGATGGAACTATTGGGATTAAGGGAAGCTGGCTTTAAAGGGACCATAAATGACTGATAATTGATTATAAATGTATAATTATCAAAGTAGTAGTAGGGTAGCCTTTAATTCCATTGACACTGCATTATTCCAGAAAAAATCACTAGCAAAATGGCATTCTTTGGATTGTTTTTCTCTGGTTCACCAACTTGGGTATACATGGGTGAAAAGCCTTCAATTAATTACGCATAATGGCACAGTTATTAAGTGGTGGCAAAAATATTAGACAAAATGACTTTTTCTTATGTTCAAATTACAAGACACAGAAATAAAAATTAGAGCTTTCTGTGCTCAAAACACTTGGTTTGTAAAGAGATGGCATCAAGGAGCCTGGACTAGTGTCTGCCCCAACTGAACGTGATTGTGGTTATAGTGGTGGGGATGTGTGGGGGCTATGAGGTGATTCTAGCTCATTTTTTCCCCCAGAAAGTCTTAAATCTTACAACTCTACACCACTTCAAACACTTAGACATCTCTTGCCATCTCTGGTAATAATAAAGGTAGAGATTTAGCATCAAATGATTAGTTTTGCTATTTAAGAAACTATATGGTGCAAGGGATAGCATCATCCCTTTTAAGGAAATCTTAATCCTAATAAACCAGACAACCTACTGATCTATGGAATCTTAGGCATATTTTGGTGATACTCTTTAACTGTCCTGGGTTGAGGAGGGGTGTCTTCAAACCCAGGGCATATTCTCTTTACTTCATTTTTTTTCCAGATCAGACTTCCTAAAGGAGATAGACTTTATGTTGAACTTTTAATGAAAGATTGTTTCAAGCATATTGGCATGAGAGAAAGTGAAGAGAGAGAAAGAGATGAAGGAAACCCTACAGTGGCTGTTAAGTTTGTAGGGGAAGTGGCAGAAGTGATAGGAGATATTTGTAATCCTGACTGGCAAGTTTCAGGTAAGTTATAACAATATAAGAACAGGTTGAAGGAAGGCCATTTTAGCCTTGGCAGCATCATACTCATGTATGACTAAGTGTCTTTTCTTTTTTTTTCCTTGTACCATGAAAGTAACTACCTCTTGCCAGGAGCAGGAAGGTTTGGGTAAATTTAATTTGTGCTACAAGACTTGGATTATCCTGTTCTCTTTCACCTTCTACATGGCATGGCAGTAATAGGTTTGAATTTTTTCATTTTTAACTAGGTCTTGGGTTATCAGTTATAATAAGCATGTTTCAAAAAGTAATATGGCCATGAAAAGAATGGAGAGAGTACTAAAAAAAGGCTCCAGGGTGCTCATTTCAAAACCAATATTGGGTGGTGTTTATTAAGAAACTAGGTGAAGTAGTGAGCCATGTATTTCAGAGTTGAGATATCAGAGAACTCATCTGTGACTCATAAATATATAAGAAAATCATTCTGAACTTGGGAACATTTCCTCTCTATTGCTAAATGTAATGGATTTTTGAGGGGATAGGAGTTGATCCAATGGCTTAAGCCTTAAATTGTATTAAGTCAGGTCAAAGGAAGCCTTCTATCTCCAAGGTGAGGTACCAGACAGGCATAGGTTATGGTATTAAACTGATATCTGCTGTCTCAGATTTGGAGTTTGCTGGCGAGAGTGTCTTTGGAATAGAGTACATCTCTGGTTCTGGTGGAATGTCCAAACATTTGAACTCTATATCCAGATTCACAATCGACAGATGCCTGTGGTTTCTTTCTTTTTTCAGAAATAGTTTTAGATTTACAGAAGAGTTGCAAAAATAGTACAGAGAATTCCCGTATATACTTTGGTCAGCTTTCCCTCAAGTTACATAACCATATTACAATTATTAGAATCTGGAAATTATCATTGTTACAATACTACTAACTCATCTATAGAGTTCGTTTGAATTACATTATTTTCCCCACCAATATTCATTTTCCAGGCTAGGATCCATTGCATTTAGTTGTCATATCTCCTTAGCCTCCTCCAATCTGTGTCAGCTCCTCAAAATTCCTTTGTTTTTCATGACCCTGACACTTTTAAAGAATAATGGCATTATTTTGTAGAACGTGTCTCGATTTGGATTTGTCTGATGTTTGTACATGATTAGACGGAGGTTATACATTTTTGGCAGGAATACCACCAACTAATGTTGTGCCCTTTTCAGTGTATCGTTTCAGGAGGTATGTGGTGTCATATCTTTTTATTGGTGATGTTAACTTTTATCACCTGGTGAAGGTGATGACTGCCAGTTTTCTCCACTGTAAAGTTATTATTTTGATCTTTGGAATTAATAAATATCTTGGGAATTTTTTGAGACTATGTAAATATCTTGTTTCTCATCATACTTTCATCTACTAATCTCAGTTCTAATTGTGACTCTTGCCTGCAATCATTATTACTTTGTTGTTTGCCTAATGGTGATTTTCTATTTTCATCATTCTTTTTATGTTTATTAATTATGTTTCCCATAAAGAAGAGCTGACACTTCTCCTCCATTTGTTTATTTATTCAATTATTTATTCATATCTGTATGGACTCATAGATATTTATTTTATGGGTTATAATCGTTATTCATTTCTGTTATTCAAATTGTCCAGACTTGGCCATTGAGAGCTCCTTCAACTTAGCTCTTGAGTTTTTTCAACATACCCCTGTCACTTTATCAGCAGTTCCTTACCTCTGGCAACACAAGCTATTCCAAGCTTATTTTTTATTTTCTCCACCTCAGCCCTTGAATCAACTGTTTCTTTGGGGATCCCTAGTTCCTTTTACTGGAGAATGGTATTACAAACCAAGATCTGTGTGCCATTGATTTAAGGGTCCCTTTGCTTGTAGGCCCTCTCGGTGGACAGAGCTAGGAAATACATGCAGAGTCACACACACACACACACACACACGCACACACACACGTTTATTTCTATACATACCTGTGAGTGTGTGTATGTATGTGTGTATGTGTGTATATATGTGTGTATGTGTGTGTGTGTATTAAAATCCATGAATAAATACTGCTACCTCAAATTCCACTTTAAATATCATGGGTGTTTCTTAAGGGAGTTCTCATAATCATTTTTTTTTTAAACATTAGAGACAAATTTTCTCTTTGGTTTGGAGATAATATAATATTAAGGTTCCTCCCCCCATCCTTAATATATTAGCTCCAGCATTCCTGATGAGAAAATTCTTATACCTCTCACCCCAGTTTCCAATTGACAACATCTTTTCCACTCTCCAAGCTTCATCTCTAAAGATATTACAAGAAGTGGATTTCTCAAGTCATGGATCATCCCATAATTATGTTACAGGGCTATCCAGCACATCCTGGTGGTACTCATGCTTCTCTAATTCTCAGACAGAATAAGAATACCCAGTATCAGGAGCACAAGTGATAGCCTGTCTCATGTGGTCCAGATTTTCAACTTCTTAGGGATGGAAAGTCTCTCCAACCTTAGATCATATGTGTTCCCCATGTGCTTCTGGAATTTGAACCAGGGCATAATGAATTGGTTATTTTTCAGTCCTTCCAGAAGAGTGTGTAAATGTGCTTAGAACACCGCAGATCCTCAGAACTCTGAATATGAGGAGATCTGAAAATCATCACCAATTTCTTAGTGACTTTCATTTCTTCGAGGTGGAAAGTATGTAAGAGGACCTGGCATACCAAAGCTCTGTCCACAGACAATGATGACTGGGTATGTGAAATAGTCCTTGAGTATAAGGCAGGGAATTACCTCGAGGACATCTTGTAACCCATGATTCAGGTGACTATTAACTAGGATATACCTGCCTTTCAAAGATCTGGTTCTGCTCTTTGGGCAAAGCTCGAGAAGCATTACAGTTATATTCCTGAAGACATGTATTAGTGGCCATTTCTAAGGTTATTAGTCTCAGCACAGTCCAGAATAGGGTGTCAGCAGATGGCTTTTGAAGAGTGGAGGAGGTGGGGTGATCAAAGGCATAGTATAAAGTTGATTTTACCTTTCTCTGACAGATAGTATCTACCTGTTGGGTGCCAGGCAGCCTGCTTGGTAGGTGATGGTTTAAAAAGGGAAGGGAAAGTTTAAAGGAGGTTTCAGGAGTAGAATCTATAATTACGAAGTGAATTGACTGGAGCAAATAGTGAAGGTTTCAGTATTGTAGAGAAGTAAATGATAATTTCTAGCAATGAGATGGAAAAAGGAAGGGAAAATTTTTGAGATATAGGATTCAGAAAAGAGGTAAGTAAGGATAATGCAGATTTCTAGAAACTGAAAAGGTAGAAGAATTGGTTTCTAATATAAAGTGGTGGGAAGCTACTGAGCCAGAACTATTATTTAGTCAATAAGTAAAACAGAATAAAAAACTTGTTTTTTATAATAAATATTTCTAAAATAAATTTCCTTTACCTATCACATATTAGATATGCTTGTTTATCCCCTAAGAACTTACCAACATACTTTATATTATGCTACTTATTTCATATCAGGTTGTTTATAAATTCATGTCATTTTTAGCTTGTGATGGTTCTCCACTGATGTCACAAGTCTCATTTACTCTGTCTTCTCATTCTAACATATACAACATCTTGCTACTTTCTGTGAACACAGTGGTTGAATGAACTCTGGGTGTCTGACATGGGTGTCTAATGAAGATTGGGACATTCATTAGTTCATACTATTAAAAATCAACAGAGAGGTCCAAAGTTAAAATATGGATTCATAGTTAAAATATGGTTTTCCTATTCAGTAATTCAGAGCTTTACCAGAAGACTAACTAAAAACCAATCTTTTAAAATGTCACCAAAATAAAATCCTTGACAGATACAACATGACTAGGTATATCATTAAAATATATTCTGAATGGAATAAAAACCTAGAACCAGAACACTGGTTGAAAACATAGAAGTGTTACAGAGGCAGTAAATTAGGAGCTTAGTCAGATTTTAAATTTGCCATCAGCGTTTGTTTGTTGAAGCCCAGAAGACGGAGGAAATTGAGCTGATTGTGCAAGTTAGCACCACAGTTTTATACAAGAGTCTGGACAGTAGGATTTTTAAGTGAAGAGACCTTTTAGAATACAAGCCTCTTAAATATCTACTTTTGCCATAAAAACACTTCCACTGTCTTACATAGACTTCTGGGACCATGGATAAAGATTTGTTCAAACCCTGAACTTTGGGGTTCTCTATTTCTTTACCAAGTGAAAACTTTATGTTGAGAAATATTGGGTCCTATCTTTAATGGTCAGATACCTATTTTTGAACTTATTCGTGTCATGTAGTCAGAGACCTTAAACCATTGTAATAGGATTCATGCCCTTTGCCACAAAGTATGTGGCAATTGTGTTTTTAGTAACTTGTCATGAATTATAGGTGTTGTGCTTTGTGCACTGAAGGCTTTGTAAGAGGCTTTCTTTGAACAACATACATTCCTTCTGGTTAGGGAATCCATTGCCAAGGTAGGGCTTGCTGCTGGCTGATTAGGGCTGAGGTCGCCTTGCAGTTTGGGTGGACATGGCTTGTCCTTCAGAGCAAGTTGGAAAACTGACTTGTTTTTGTGACTTGCTCAAGTTGATTTTGAAAGATAAAGTTGAACTGTGGGATGTCTTGTCTTGGTATGAAAACTTTGTTTCTAATTTGCTTCTTGCTTATATGGGAACTCCTGGGGATGGAGCATCTTACCTGCTAAGTTGGATTGTGGGGCTGGAGAGCACCATTTCATTAATATTTTCTGGGATCTTGATGGTGTGAGATACCCCCTCCGGACTTCTAGTTTCTGTTCAACTACTGTAGTTGAAATCACAGTGTGACTTTTATCAACCCTCCAGAAGAATTCAGAGAGTCAACAGGTCAGACTTTTCAGGTACCAGCCATGAAACTATTCTCGTGGTGCCTTCCTACTCTTCCTGTCAGCATTTGGCCTCATGGTGTTATTTGCCTCTGATGATTGTTTCTCTCCCTCCGTCTTCCCCCTCTGCAGACATGCCTTGAATTGGAACGCTACCTACAGACAGAGCCCAGGAGGATCTCGGAGACCTTTGGTGAGGACTTGGACTGTTTCCTCCATGCTTCTCCTCCCCCATGCATTGAGGAAAGCTTCCGACGCTTAGACCCCCTGCTGCTCCCTGTGGAAGCCACCATCTGTGAGAAGAGCTCAGCAGTGGACATTTTGCTCTCTCGGGACAAGTTGTTATCTGAGACCTGCCTCAGCCTCCAGCCAACCAGCTCTTCTCTGGACAGCTACACAGCCGTCAACCAGGCCCAGCTCAACGCAGTGACCTCATTAACGCCCCCATCGTCCCCTGAGCTCAGCCGCCATCTGGTCAAAACCTCACAGACTCTCTCAGCCGTGGATGGCACGGTGACGTTGAAACTGGTGGCCAAGAAGGCTGCGCTCAGCTCAGTAAAGGTGGGAGGGGTGGCGACAGCAGCAGCAGCTGTGGCGACAGCCGGGGCAGTAAAGAGTGTTCAGAGTGACAGTGAACAAGGCGGGGTGGGGGCTGAGGCCTGCCCCGAAAACAAGAAGAGGGTCCACCGCTGTCAGTTTAACGGATGCCGGAAGGTTTATACAAAAAGCTCCCACTTAAAGGCCCACCAGAGGACTCACACAGGTAGTGGTACAAGTTGGCCGCATGTGGTTTCTTCTTTCCCCTCCTTTAGCCTCCTGGTAGGAAGGGCCTCTGTTTGTTCCAAGAAGTGGCACCCATGCTGCCTAGGAGGTGATAGAGAGACAGGAGGGCAGAATGCTGCACTGATTACCTTAAGGGACCACGGTGTCCTGAGCACAGGATGTGGCTTTGCCACTTGCTGGCTGTGGGAGACCTTCAGAGGCCATGCCGATAGCAAAGTAGAATCAAATGGTTCTGTGCAAGATGGAAGGGCGGCTCTGGTAGTGTGACTCACAGCTGTCCATGATCCGTATACTTGATGATTGTGAGTGTAGCTCTGCCGTTTTGATCGGCTCTGGAATCTGAGGAGGTACCTTTGAAAGAATTCACAGTTAAACAAGCTAGCTAGGGTGTCAGTCCTACTCACTATTTTCCCAGCATCCCTGATTTTTCATCAAAGTCACCAACAGCAGGAGGGTTTCGGAGTTCATTAGATGTGATCATTCTATAATTAATTGGCAGCTCCTCTTTTGCATTGTTCTCTGGCTCAAGCTTTATGGAGAGATGACAGAATTGCTTTTTAATGAGCTTGTTACTGAGAAGTTGCTGAAGTGATTACATTGCTATGTGTGGGGTAAGGGCGGATGGGAAGGGACAGGGACTTCCATGGTGACTCCAAAGAATCATATTTATCTTTTGAGCAATGGGATAATTTAGAAAAGTGGGATTTACACAGAAAAGAGTGAGGTTGGCATTTTTCCTTGAAACTGGTCTTTGTTCTCTGCTTTGAGGTTGAAACATAGGGGTAGTGTCTCCTCTTGGTGTTACCATCCTAATAGCAATTTTTAAGTGAGTCCCCAACAGTGCGTCACCTCTGTGTTTTGAGTTTTTTTTTTGCGTATTACTTGCACACTACAAGCTGGATAAGGAAAAGCCCGAAAGATGTAAATGGCAGAATAAGAGCATTCCAGGACTGATACAGGTGCTTGCATATGTGCCAGGAGAAGTGTCTGGTGAGGATATTTCCTGGGCTAAGGGCTTGTCTTGCTGAGGTTCTGTTGTGGTTTATGGTTTGTGCCATCCAGGAAATGTGCAGTGGAAAGATCCTTGGCTGGAAAATCAGGAAAACCTGGGTTCTTGTTCTAACTCTGTGACCTTGTGCGTGGCTCCTTACCTCCCTGGGCCTCATTGTTCAGATCTGTCAAACAATCTGCCTCTTAAGACGCCTTTCAACTCTACTGTTCGGGGGGCGGTGGGGGGGCGAGGGTTTGTCCATGAACTGTCTTTCCTACAGTAAGAATGCATAATACCTGCTTGGAAGAAGTCACTGTCTAGAACCTCAAAGCTAATTCCATGGCAGGATGAGAACTGACATTGCTTCCCTGCCAGCACAGGACTTAGGCATGTACTCCTCTAATTCTGAACTTAATTTCCTGTGTGACTCTTGGTTGCTCCATGGGATGGTCTCCTAACCATCCAGAGACCGCTGGCTTAGGTGCAGGGTCCTGCCCAGGGTTTCCCATTAGACTTTGGGCTTGAGTTCTCCACTTACACCAAGGCTAATGCTGCTTGCTGTTTTCAGCCTTTTCCTCTACTATACTGTCCTGGAGGTAGTTTTTCTTTATGTCCCTTTATTTCTGAAGTCAGCAAGTAAAGTCATATCAAGACATTATAATGCTCTCAGGCTTCAGTGTGTGTCTTATTTCCTGTTCCCCAGAAGAAACCAGGGAGAGGATGAGGCAAGAATATTGAGCTTTGTTGGGAATGCGGAATTCTTGGCTACGGAGATATTTCTGAATGATTAACACTAAGAGACTTCATGCTGCTTGGTGTGGAGGCTGGACAGCTCTGGGGAGGCAGAGATTCTTTCTTGAATGTCCAGAGCATTTTCTTCTTTTTCCTACCCTCTCTTTCCTTCAGAGGTGTCAGAAGGGTAACTGTGTGATCGATGCATTGTTTGGTGCTTTGTTTTGGGGGCGTTGTCTTCTCAGAGCGATTACTAAGGCAGAGCTCATTATATTATCCAGCACCTGCAACCACTTTCCTTATGGCCGGTGGAAGTGGAAAGACACCTCCCCGTAGAGAATTGGCAGGAGGCAGCACCATACATTACTAGAAAGACGATGTTGCAGAGTGGTTACGAGCAGGACTTTGGAGTCAGAAGGATTTGGGTTTGAGTCCTCCATCTACCACTTTCTAGATTTATGACCTGGATAAATTGTTTATCTTCCCTGAGTCTTGGTCTCCTCATTTGTAAAATAGAGAGAATTGTTTCTATCCCCTAAATTGTTTAAAGATTAAATGAGCAAATACAGGTAAAGTATTTGGTAGGTAATAAGAGCTCGTTAAACTTAGTAGTGAGGGTAGTTGTAGTTATTGCTATTGTTGATAATTGATTAGTGATGACTGGGTGGGAAAAGGGTTTTATGTAGGCTGGAAGTAAGCCAGTTAGCCAAAGTTAAGTACCACCACCAAGCAAGAAGCTTTTCTTTCCTTGTTCCTCATGAGTGATCAGTGGGGCTGTATGAGTGGTGAGGCTTGTGGGCACCAGTTGTGAGCAGTGGCTCACTGAAGTTGGCATGATGTAAAGCACGGCTTTCCTGAGAAAACACAGGAAGCAATTGCCTTGAGCCCTCCATAAGCATTTTGCCTATAAAACCTCCCTCAGCGACAAGAGTGGAAAGAAAAGTCGGTGCTGTGAGAAAGAGAATCAGACAAGAGGGGAGCTAGGGGAGGGGGTGGAGGGTGGGGAGAGGGAATATGAATTAATTTTGATTAAGTGGATGAGAATCAGAAGTATTTATTTGGAATTGGTGTGAATGGGGCACATGGGGAACTGAAAACAAAGGTGATAATTTATGTGGTGTGGATGAACTAAGAATAATGAAAAAAGCATGAAGGATGGAATCAAATTAAGTGCAAACATATAAAGGGTATGGATTGGTAAAAGCTATATATATGCAAAGGTGTATGGTGATGGGAATTCTGGTTGGAAGAGTCTGATCATCTAAGTGAGTGGAATGAGGAGAGCAGCTGACCGAATGTTGAGGTGAAGTTTTTATAAAAGAAGGATAAATGGGCCTTGGGTGGATACAGGCAAGCTGTTTTAACACAGGGCTCATTTTAATTAAGTGAAAATATTTCCTCATCTTTCAGTTGGGAAAGAGTTTGGGGAACAAGGAAGGAGAGAGGGAGGGAGGGAGGGAAGAAGGAAGGAAGGGAGGGAGGAAGGAAGGGAGGGAGGGAGGAAGGGCTGCCCAAAGAAAGAGGGGAGATGCTGAAATTTTTTTCTCATAGTTGTGTACTGATATATGTTTGTATATATATATCAGTAATATGTTGAAAAGAAAAGGTGACACAGTTACAAAAAGAAAAAGAAAATGTGTGGGTCTCCCATCTTCTATGCATAAAGAAAGGCAATACATTGTTGGTAGCATGGATTTGCTTGCATTGAGGAGTTTCAAAAGTGTTATTCATTTAATCTTTATATAGATGGAATTTACTGAGCTGGAAAAGATATGCGTTTGTGTGTGTGTGTGTGTGTGTGTGTGTGTGTGTGTGTGTCTTTTTGAGGATGCTGAATGAGGTGATTTTTAAGGTAGCAGATGTTCAAGTTAGTAGCGAGGGCACTAATATTGGTTATCCAAGGAGGTGAAGTTAGGTTAGGGATGGGAGAACATGGCTGGGGTGGAAGAAGATAAAGCAGGGAATAGGACCAAGGGAATACTTACTCTTAGTGAAAGGAAATATATGAAAATGGACATATGGTTTGTTCTTTGGAAAGAGCACTTAGTGCTGGCATGAGCATAAAACTGTCCTTTAGCAGCCAAGCCATTACAGACCTTTTTCTCCCACTATGCTTTCTGATCTTTGTATAATATATTTTTCTTTCTCAATAATTCAGCCATTATGATCATAATTTTATTCATCTTCTTGGAGTCAGCTAAATTACCCTTATGTTTTGACACATGGGAAACCTTCACTAATAATTTTTTTTAAATCACTTTATTCTCATTTTCAGCAAAAATCAATTTGTTAAAATCTTAGTAATTTTTATACAAAAAGAGGAAATACTTTTCCACATTTCTTCTTGATCATTTCTGAGAAGAAAAACCTATGGTTCAAATGTTGCATTGTTATTAAATGAGTTAGGGTATTCATATACTGTGAAGAGTGAGCCATGTTGGTAAAGTCAGGACAGAAGTCAGTGATGAAGTCTTTGGTTTTGTCGTTACAGTGCAGGGGGATGTGAAGAAGCCATGTTCTCCTAGAAGCTGCTTGTAAGGCTCTCGAGAGAGACTGGAGCTGCCTTAGCCCAATGCATGGGTGGTGAGAAAGATATTCTAGATTTCACAGTCAAAGACATAAGGGGATGCTTTTCAGGTGGAAAGGCAAAACAAGAGTGCAGTTTACCTCAGTGTTTTACGTCTGCTTTGGGGGTCTTATGGAATCGAAAGGTGGCACAATCTCTAAATTTAATCAGGATTTAGGAAAATGGCTTTTCACATGAAAAGGTAGCGCAACATATTACAAACAAAAAGGCAAGTGTAGTGATTAAGAGGCAAACAAAAGTGCTTATTTCATTTACAAAAGGAAAATTCCTTAAAGTTTGAATTATAATTTGTTTATTTTACTTATTCAACAAACACTTATAGAACACTTGCTATATGCAGGGCATTGTTCTAGGTCTTTTACACATATTAACCCTTTTAATCCTCATAATAACCCAATATAGGCACTATTCTTATTCCATTTTACCAATGAGAAAACTAGGTCTCAGAAGGGTCAAGTAACTTGCTCAGGATCACACAGAGTGGAGGTGGCTGTGCCAGGATTTGAACCAAAGCAGTATTGCTTTTGTCCCCACTCTTAAATTCTAAGCGAATGCAGGAAAAAAGCCAAACGGATATTTTTCTTAATAATCCCTATTAGGAGGAAGTGAGAACCTTACAGTTTAAATTGACTTAATGAAAATGACTTTGTCACTTCTAAATAGAAAAGAATTGGGAGGGCCCTTAAAAATATTGCCTTATCAAGGGACTAAGAACCAGTACAAGGAAATTATAAAGGCAAGGCCTTCCTTTCCAGGCCTGTTATAGTTATGGCTATAGCTACTATTATTATGGTCATTAAAATTAAACCTTTTTTTTTTTTTTTTT
>JAQZBX010054589.1:0-18613 GCA_029593785.1 Cabassous unicinctus
AAAAAAAAAAAAAGTCAACCACAAATTCTATATCCAGCAATTATCCTTCAAGAATGAAGGAGAAACTAAGACATTTCAGATAAACAAAAGCTGAGGGAGTTTGTTACTAGAAGATCTGTTTGCAAGAAATGCTGGAGAGAGTCCTTCATGCTGAAAAGAAAGGACAGACAGTAACTCAGTGCCAGAAAAAAGAACTATTGGTAAAGGTAACAATAGGTATATGTAAAAGCTAGTGTTATTACACTTTTGATTTGTTACCCTTATTTTTCTGTTTTTTCCTATATGATATGAAAAGTAAATGCATATAAAATATAAATCTATATTAAAGGGCACACAGTATATAAAGATGTAATCTGTGACAATAACAATGTAAACAGTGAAGGATGAAGATGTATGGAACCAGAGTGTTAATATATTATTGATGCTAAGTTGGTATTATTCATACTAATTTTTGTTATAAATTTAAGATGTTAATTGAAATCCCCAAGTTAACCACTAAGAAAAATAACTTTTAAAATATACAGAAAAGGAAAGAAGATGGAAATTGAAATGATACATTAAGAAAAATCAGTAAATACTAAAAAATTCATACTTACAGAATGCAGTGAAAGCAGTGCTAGGAGGACATTTTATAACTCTAAAGGATTACATTAATAAAGAAGAAATATGTCAAAACCATAAACTATATTTATACCTTGAAAAACTAGAAAAAGAGGAGCAAACTAACCCAAAAGCTAACAGAAGGAAAGATATAATAAAGATTGGAGCAGATATAAATGCAACCAAGAATAGAAAAACAACAGAGAAAATCAATGAAACCAAAACTTGGTTCTTTGAAAATATCAACAAAATTAACAAAGTTTTAGCTAGACTGACTAAGGAAAAAAGAAGGCTCCAATTACTGAAATCAGAAATGAAAAGGAGGGATTATTATCAACTTTACACAAATAAAAAGGATTGTAAGAGAATACTGTAACAATTGTATGCCAACAAACTGGACAACTGAGATAAAATGGAAAAATTCCTAAAAACACACAAATTATCAAAACCGACTCAAAAAAATAAAAAATCTAAGTTGAACCATAAGAAGTAAGGCAATTGAATCAGTAATCAAATCTTTCCAACAAAGAAACGCCCAGACTATATGGCTTAACTGATGAATTCTGTGAAACAAAGAATTAACAAAAATTCTCTCAAACTCTTCCAAAAACTCAATTGGAGGAAACATTTTCTCATTCTGTTTGTCCAGAATTGCCCTAATACAAAACCCAAAGACAGTACAAGGAAAGAAAACTACAAGTCAATCCCCGTTATAGACGCAAAAAAATCCTCAACAAAATACTAGCAAAGCAAATCAAGCACCATGTTAATGGATTACCCACTACAACCAAGTGGGATTTATCCCAAGAATGCAAGGGAGGTTCAACATACAAAAATAAATTTAATACAGTGCATTAATGGAATGAAGGGGGAAAGTGCACGATTATCTTAATTGTTGCAGAAAAAGCATTTGACAAAATCCATTTCATAATAAATCCACTCAATAAACTAGAAATAGAAGAAAACTTCCTAAACATGATGAAGACCATATATGAAAACACACAGCTAACATCATACTTAATGATGAAGGACTGAAAGCTTTTCCTGTAAAAAGGGACAAGACAAGATTTCTTGCTTTTGCTACTTCTACTCAACATAATACTAGAAGTTCTAAGCAGAGTAATTAGGAAAAAAAAAAAAAAAAGAAAGAAAGAAAGAAAGAAAAGGCATCCTCTGAAAGGAAGAAGTAAAACCAGCTCTTCACAGATGGCATTATCTTATATATGGAAAACCCTAAAGAATCCATACACAAAAACTTAGAACTAATAAATTCACAAAGTTGCAGGATACCAAATCAACACTCCAAAATCAGTCTTACTTCTCTACACTAACAATGAGCAATCCAGAAGGGAAATTAAGAAAATTCCATTTATAGTAATGTAAAATATAAGTAAAAGGAATAAAATACTTAGAAATAAATTTAGTAAAAGAGCTGCAAGACTTGTACAATAAAAATTATAAAATATTGCTCAAAGAAATTAAAGAAGACCTAAAAAAGTGGAAAGACATCCCATGTTCTTGGATTAGAAAATTTAATATAGCTAAGATGGCAATACTATGGAAATCAATCTACACATTCAATGAAATCTTTTTCAAAAAGCCAATATTTCATGCAGAAATAGAAAAGCACATCTTAGAGTCTATACAATTTCAAGGGACCCCAAATTACCAAAGCAATCTTGGAAAAGAAGAACATTGGAGGATACATACATTACAATTTTAAAACTTACTGCAAAGTTGAAGTAATCAAAAGAGTGTGGTACTGGCATAAGGACAAACACACAGACCAATGGAATAGAAATGAAAGTCCAGAAATAAACCCATACATCTATGGCCAATTATTTTTACAAGGGTGCCAAGTGCGTTCAAAGGGGAAAGAACAGTCTACTCAACAAGTAGGGCTGGAGCAACTGGATATCCACATACAAAAGAATGAAATTGGGTCCTTACTTTACACCAAATATAAAAAATTAACTCAGGTTAAATTAAATACCTATAATTAAGAGATATAGCTATAAAACTTAGAAGAAAACCTACATCTATATAACCTTGGATTTGGCAATGGTTTCTTTAAAATGACACCAAAAGTATATGCAATGAAAGAAAAATAAACTGGACTTCATCAAAGCTAAATACTTTCATGCATCAAAGAACACAATCAAGAGAATAAAAAGACAGTCTCCAGAATGGGAGAAAATATTTGCAAAACATATACCTGATAAGGGTCTTATGTTTCAAATATATAAAGAACTCTTATAACTCAACAGCAACAACAGCAACAAAACGAAGTAACCCAATTAAAAAATTCTACAGGACTTAAATAGACATTTCTCCACAGAAGATAAACAAATGGCCAATAAACACATGAAAAGATGCTCAACATCATTATTCATTGGGAAATCTAAATCAAAACCACAATGATATACCACTTCACACCCACCAGAATCGTTTTTATTTAAAACATGGAAAATAAGTGAAGCAAGAATGTGGAGCAATTGGAAACCTCATACATTGCTGATGAGAATATAAAATGGTTCAATTGCTGGGGAAAACAATTTGGTAGTTCCTCAAAATGTTAAACATATAATTACCGTATGAACCAGCAACTCTACTTCTAGGTATATACCCAAAATGATTGAAAACAGGTACTCAGATACTTGTACACAAATGTTCATAGCAGCACCATAAACAATATCTAAAAGGTGGAAAAATGTGTCCATTAATAGATAAATTTTAAAATGAATTGTGGTATGTGCATATAATGGAATATTTAGCCATAAAAAGGAATGAAGTACTGATACATATGACAATATAGATGGACCTTAAAAGGAAGTTAAGTGAAAGAAACCAGGCAGAAAGAGTACGTATTGTGTGATTTCATTTATGTGAATTGTCCAGAATAGATAAATCCATAGAGACAGAAAACAAACTGGTAGTTGTCAGGGTTTAGGGTGGGGAAAATGAGAATTGACTAAATGTGTTTGGGGTTTACTTTTGGGATGATAAAAATGTTCTAGAAATAGATAGCAGTGATGTTTGCACAACATTGTGAATGTACTTATTGCCATTGAACTCTATGCACTTAAAATGGTTAAAATCGTAATTTTTATTATTTATACTTTACCAGAATTTTTTAAATTCCTGATATGAAAGACGATAATTGAATGGGCAACCAATATACCTGAAATATTTCTCAAGATCATCAGCACCAAGGAATATTCTAACATAGCTATTGTATTTCAATAATAATGGGGTGTGTGTCCCATTGGATATCCAGATAAAAAAACAAAGTCATTTATTAGAGAAAGAAAATTAGACTGACCTCAAACTTTGTAAAGAACATTTCATGCTAAGAATAAATGTAATATATTTAAGATACTCAAAAAAAGAAAAATGCAGCCCAAGGTTTTTATAACCAGACAAAATGACCTTCAGGAATAAAAGTCACAAACAAATAGTAATGGACTCATAAAAACTCAGGAAATATTGTTCCCCTTAGATTTTCCTAAAGAATATACAAACAAAAAAATTCAGATCAACTAAAAAATGATTGGATAAACTGCATATAAACTATTGGTGAGCATTGAACATATTTAGCTCTAGAACTAGGTCTCAATGAAGGGGATCCAGGTTATAGAATATCATATAATTGATATATGTTTTAAAATGTATATAAAATATAACTATCAAAAATAGTTGTTTATATTTCTATAAAAAATATCTGCTTATGTTTATGCATACATGTGTACATATGTATATATTATTATTTTTTATTTTTTAAAGATATTTAGATGACATAAATGTTACATAAAAAATATAGGGGATTGCCATATGGTCCACTCCCCACACCACCCACATTTACCAACTTTAACAACATCTTTCATTAGTGTGGTACATTCGTTGCAATTGATGAACACATTTTGGAGCAATGCCACTAAGCATGGATTATAGTTTACATTGTAGTTTACACTCTCTCCCACCCAATTCTGTAGGTTATGGCAGGATATGTAATGGCCTGTATCTGTTTTTGCAATGTCATTCAGGACAATTCCAAGTCCTGAAAATGCCCCCATATTACACCTGTTTTCCCTCTCCCTGACCTCAGAACCTCCAGTGGCCACTGCCTCTATATCAATGATATAAGTTCTTCCATTGCTAGAATCACAATAAGTCTATAGTAGAATACCAGTAAGTCCACTCTATCCATCATTCATTCCCCAGTCCTGAGGATTCTGGGATGGTGATGTCCATTCCACCTCTAATTGAGAGGGGCTTCAGTCCCATATGGCCAATGGATGGGACTCTCTTGCTTGCAGTTATAGATTCTCTCAGTTCCTTGGTGTGGTGGTTGTCCATCATCACCTCCTTGTTAGTTGTCCTGGATGAGTCCAGTGAACTGGAGAGTAGGTGTTGCAACTCCATTGAGACTCAGGGCCCAGCTGGCACATGGACAGCCCAAAGGTTCAAGTTTCTTGGATGTAAACCTACCAACTCCAGCACCAACTATAAGTTCAAATAGAAGGGACAGAAGAGCCATGTATAGGAAACCACAACTGAGTCCAATTCTTTCACACTGGAGAGCACAAACCCCAAAGTAGGGCCCACCAAACTCATGAGCTATCTTCCCTGACCATAGTGCCTGGGTGTCTCCAGAGCCCTCAGGAGCCTCAGTATTTGGGATAATGTCTAATTTGGCAGTCAATGAGATCCTGCTGCGACATGCATAAGCATAACCTCTGGAATGACCTCCTGACTCATTTTGAAGTCTCTTAGCCATATAAACTCATTTGTCTTTACCTTTTCCCCCTTTTGGTCAAGGTCTTTTTCCAGTTGCATTGTTAGTTGGTGCTTGATAGTAATCCCTCAGTGCCAGGGGAGTCACATCCCTGGGAGTCATGTCCCACCCTGGGGGAAAGTTATTGCATTTATATGCTGAATTCAGCTTAGAGAGAGGCCACATTTGAGCAACAAGGAGGCTCTCAGGAGATAATGCTTAGGCACCCTATAATACTAGGCTAAGATTCAATTTCAAGAGTAAAGATTCATAAGCACAGTCATCAATATCAAGGGCCTGTCAATGGGCCATCCTCCTTCACTAACCATTGCCTCTGTACGTGGGGAATTAATATTTTATGTATAATTATAAAAAAACATAAAACTACCAACATATTAGTACATACAATATGTAAATAGGCTTAACTCTCCCCCATTAAATGAAAAAATTCTGATTGGCTAACAAGCAAAATTCAGTTCTCTACTGTATATAAGAAAAAGAATGACTGAATCAGAAATTACAAATAAATAAATGGACTTCACACTTTCATACTAGCCTACACTTGGCCTGTGACCATTCATTAATTTTTTTTAACTAAACTCTACCAGTTTATATAGCATGCAGTGGTGTCTCCCTTATTTAAGCAGATCCTCTTCTGTTTCTCCCTGAAAGTATTTCCCTTTATTCTAAATTAGAAATGGCTACCATCCTCTTTTCTCTAATTCCACCAATGGATTCTTACTTACCTGTAAAGGAAACAAGATGCCTATTTATATGTATGATTTTCTCTTTCACATGGCATGGAGAATAGGGGATAGGTTTTGTCCTGTTTCCTCTCCACTAAGCACACTCTATGTGCACACATTAACACACAACAAGGAGGGAAATCTTCCCAGTGCATATTCATGTTTTATAATGTTCTTGTCATAAAATTCGAACTTTAGAAAGCTCAAGTATTTTACATTGGGCAAGTAACTTACAATTTTCCTATGCCTAGAAAGTGAGTAGCCTGCCCTCAATAATTGCTATGAACTCTAGATAAAGACTGTTTGAGCAGGAATAAATCTGTTGAAGGAATTATCCATGTCAGATATCCCAAAGACAATAAGCCTTTGGATTATGTCCCCTTTTGTATTAACTACATCTATTCATCCTTCTGTCTAATTAAGTTAAAGTATCAATAATTCAATCATTTTAAATGAATTTTGTAAGATTAGTTACCTGTCCTATCTTTCCTTTCTTAGGTAGTGTCTTAAACCAGGAGAATCAAAAGATTGTTAACTACTACATTCCCAGCAAGGACAATAGCTGGGGAAAGGTGATTGTAGAAGCCATGCCCTTCTAATATTACATGTTAATAGAGCACGAATGATGCAAAATATTTGGGATCCAAACATGTGGAATGGGACCCTGGCACTGTGAGAGGAGCAGAGCCTTTAGGTTACTTTTCAAAAGCCCCTGGTGTTCAGTTGCTTGAGATTTCTGTCCCTAAATCCCATTGTTATTCCATGCCCATCAAAAGAATGGGGACAGAGGATTGCCTCCTCCCCGTTTCGCAATGATCTATTCCTTTTACTTTCTCACCTCCCCCTTCATTGACTTTTTTTAAAATATATTTTTTATTTTTAGAAGATACTTAGATTACATAAATTGTTACATAAAAAAATATAAAGGACTCCCTTATGCCACACTCCCCAGACCTCCCATTTTTCCCCACATTAACAACTTCTTTCATTAGTGTGTTACATTCATTGCAATTGATGAACATATTTTGGAGCATTGCTACTAAGCATGGACTATAGTTTACATTGTAGTTTACACTCTCTCCCACTCAATTCTGTAAGCTATGGCAGGATATTGAAGTCCCCTCTCAATTCATTGACTTTTGTCCTCTCACATAAACTTGATAGGAGGTGGGGGAAGTTGGAGGTGAAGCTCATCTAGGTTGGGGGTTTGGAGAGAGGATTACAATAGTAACTGCATTTTTTGTTGTTGTTTAGGTGTTTGGTATTTTGGAGAAAGCTAAAGAGCAATTCCATTTAGAGGACTATTCCATCAGTCAGATAACGCTTGAACAGGTCTTCCTGATGTTTGCTAACCCAGATAAAACAGAAGATGAGAGTGAAAAAAAGGTGCCATGAAATTCCGTAACAAACTGTGACCCTTATAACTGCTCCCTGGATGCACAGAGGGACACTCCTGTGTGTGTTGTGTGTATATCTTGATGTAAATACATTTATGTAATAAAGAGTCCCCCAAAGGAGAACATTTTTCCTTTCTTTTTAGATTTAGGTAAGTAGCCTGTGTATCTAGCACATATAAATCTAAAGAGATTTGATAAAATTCCTGTTTTCTCTCCTAGAAATAAGGAAGAGAAACATTTATCAGGTGGGACAAGAATCTATTCCTGAGTATTCTGACTGTTTGAACAGAAACATCTAGAAATGATGGTGCTATTAGATGGGACAAACCAAAAAACAGAAGGTTAAGTTTTAGCAGCTGAGTTATGGAAAAGAGAAGCATAAGGACTGGAGCAAATAATCTTTCCCGTGGATACGTACATACATACACATACAAAGACACACACACAACCAATTTTATACCCAATAATGGTTAATTAAAATCAACATTAAAGTTTAAGGTATGGGTTTCATTACTATTTACAAAAACCAAAATGGAGACTCTTAATCATCATTTTTATGAGAATCTTTATACCAAGGACTTTAGAGTTCAAGAACATAAAGCAAACAATATATATATTCTTTATAAATAGCATGTTTTCCTTCCTACTCTTGCCCCACCTTTAGTGAGAAAGTGACCATGGAGAAATGAAGTCGAAATGGATACAATTAGAGCTTTTCTTCTGATTCTTGTCTGGGCCGATGGGATCCCCCAAAAGCACTATGAGAAATCTAGGCATCTGTCCAGGATTCATATTCAGTTAAACAGACAAGTAGGAATGATGCTCATGGAATCTCAAGATGGAGAGAGTCCATGAAGCTGCCCTATTTTGGGATGACTTATTCAAGGGTGCCATATCCTCAATTGGATATTGTCCGTTTAAAAGTAATATATAGAAATTACTCACTGTTCTATTGTTTTTAGATAAGAGGGAATTTCAGTTTCATTATGCCAAGCATCTAGACACATGAATAGTCTGGGATCAATGTAAATTGAATCTGTATCTTTTTCTCTGGCTGTGAAGGTTATTTATACCTGAACACAAATCCACAGAAAGATTTGGCTAATTGCTACAACACTCCTAGCAGTCTCCTGAGAGTGGGGGTGGGGAAATGCTTTGTTTCTGGATCAGCCTCACTGAAATAAGGCCTACATATGGTTGTGCAGATTTTTCAGTACAAAAACATCAATGGTGGCTGTGCCCTTTGACATTCCTGATTTTTTGTAATATAATAAACTGTATTTTAAAATTGATTTTAGATTACAGAAAAGTTACATCCAAAGTGTAAGGGATTCCCACATACCCCACCTCCTCCCCCTCCCACATCTTCCCCTATTAATAACATCTTAAAATTGTGTGGTACATTTGTTACAATTGATTAATAAATATTGAAGCATTGCTATCAGCCAAGGTCTGTAGTTTACATTGTGGTTTATACTTTATTCCAATGCCCTGAAAATACCCTATGTTCCACCTATTATTCCCTCCCTCTCCCCTCAGAACCTCTGGTAACCACTATCTTTATAATAATGCTACATGTTCTTCCATTACTACAATATTAATAAACTTACTTTGTCTGTGCTTGCATTTCCCCCTTATGTTTGTTCATTCCTCAACCTTAAGGATTTGGGGATGGTGATGCTGACTCTGCCTCACTGAGAGTGGGCTTAGGTCTTATAAGGCAGATGGAAGGAACTGTTTTGCTTGCAGTTGTAGATGCTCTCTGTTTTGGGGGGTGGGGTTGTCCATCATCATCCTTTTGTTACTTGTCCTGGGCAAATCCGATGATCTGGAGAATAGGTGTTGGATGCAACTCTGCTAAGATTCAGGGCTCAACCAGCATATGAACAGACTGAAGATATAAATCTCTGGGATATGTATTTAATGAGTAATAGTGCTAATTATATTCAAATAAAAGGGGTTCAAATAAAAGGGGTAGAAGAATCATGTGTAGGGAAATTATAAATGAGTCTAACTCTGTTACATTGGGGGAATAGGTTATCATATATTCTAAGGTAAGGCCTTCCAACAGGGTGCTGATTTCAAGGGACTGTGTGCCTTGTCTATAATGTCCAGATGGCTCTAGAGCCTTCAGGAGCACCCCTCTTTGAGGCTTTTTTCACAGGGTCAGTTAGTGAGATCTGCCTGAGACATGTATAAGTGTAACTTCTGGAATGACCTCCCAACTCATTTTGAAATCTCTTAGCTGTATAATCTCTTTTATATTTTATATTTCTCCCTTTTGTTCAAGGTCTTTTTCCAAATGCATTGCTGTTTGGTGCTTGAAGGCTCATTCCTGCAAGCCATGTCCCACGCCAGGAGTGGGGGGAAGGAAGCATATTTATTTGCTTAGTTTGGCTGAGAGAGAGGCCACATTTGAGTAACAAGGAGGTTTTCAGGAAATAACTCTGAGGCAATAGCTATTATTAAGCTAAGTTTCAATTTTACAAGAATAAGGTTCATAGTTACATGCATTAATATTGAGGGCTTGGAATATTGGTCTGTTTTCTTTTATTAGGCACTGCCTATGTACTTGAGAGATTTTTGCCCCTTTATTTGAGAACGTAGCAGGACTCCTCAGGATGGGAGTTTTTAATATTTTGTTGTTTAATGTGTGGGTCTCCACCCACTGAGATAACACACTATGACAAGATGAACACTTTCATGTTCCATAGATGCATGACCCAGGTGCACCCTTTCTCACACATCCCCCCACCACCAACACCCTGCACCAGTGACCCTCCCCTGCCATATTTGCCAAAAGAACATTTCCACAATTGTAGTTTCAACCACAGATCCCCATCTCTCCAGAGTTCACCTCCAGCCTTCCCCCCAGTTCCATAGGTAGTCCAACCCACCCCAAACCCTGGTCACCCTCACACTCCAGCACCATCAAACACATCCCTGAACCACCATCACCCCTATCCAATGCCAAACCACCCCCTTCCACCTTATCATAGGTTCTGTCCAGATAGAGCATTGACTCAGCACTCTCTACTCCCTTTCTGTCTCCTGGTAACCTATCTTCCAGACTATCTGTGAATCTGCACAATATACTTAGATCATATCAGTGAGGTCATGCAAAATTTGTCCTTTACTGACTGGCTTACTTCATTCAACATAAGGTCTTCAAGATTCATCCATGAAGTCGCATGTGTCAATACTTCATTGCTTCTTACAGCTGAGTAATATTCCATTGTAGGTATATACCACGTTTTGCTTGTCCATTCATCTGTAGAAGGACTCTTGAGTTGCTTCTAACTTTTGGCAGTGAATAATGCCACTATGAACATTGGTGTGCATATGTCAGTTCGTATCCTTGCTTTCATTTCTTCTGGTTATATCCCTAGTATTGAGATTGCTGGATCATACAGAAATTCTGTTTAGCTTCCTGAGGAACTGCCAAACCACCCCAATGGCTGCACAAATCTACATTCCCAACAGCAGTGGATGAGTATTCTTATTCCTACATATCCTTTTCAACACTTGTAGTTTTCTGTTTTTCTTAATAGCGGTAAGTTTAATAGGGGTAAGATGATATCCCATTGTAGATTTGATTTGCATTTCCCTAACAGCTAGTGATGATGAGCATCTTTTCATGTGCTTTTTAGCCATTTGTATTTCCTCTTCCACACATTTCCCCATCACTGACACCCCACATTAGTGATCCTCCCCTGCCACAGTTGCGAACCTTCTGAAATCCAAAATCTCCCCAAAACAAAGCCAATAAATAAATAAAAATAATAAATAATAAAATAATATTAAAATTAAATTTAAAATTTTATGTTTTCATTGTGTCTTTCATCACCGTAAGATATGTTATCTTTCACGTACAGTGACAATTTCTTCTGTCTGTTCCCAAGTGCCATAATTTTTTTGCTTTATTTACAAAGAATATTTAGTTTACAGAAAAGTCACATAGAAAATATAGGGGATTCCCATATACCTCATCTCTTCCTCCCCCCACATTTTCCCCTATTAATAACATCTTACATAAGTATGGTACATTTGTTAAAATTGAACAAATATTGAAGTATTGCTACTAACCATGGTCAGTGGTTCACATTATGGTTTACATTTAGCACCAAACACTTTTATAGGTTTTGAGAACATTTATAATGGCCTGCATCAGGCATTGCAAGGTCATGCAGAACAAATACAATACCCTAAAAATGCCCTATATTCCATCAATTCTATTCTTCCCTCTTCATCCACGCAGAACCTATGGTAAACCCTAAGTCAATTTTTTAAGACTAAGGTTCAGTTATATGCATTAATTAATATTGAGGGCTTGACATATTGGTCTGTTTTCTTTTATTAGGCAATGCCTACGTACTCAAGAGATTCCTGCCCCTCTAATTGAGAACATAGCAGGACTCCCCAGGATGGGAATTTAATATTTTCTTGTTTATTGTGTGGGTTTCTACCCACTGAGATAACAAACTATGACAAGATGAACACATATTCCATAGAAGCATGCCCCAGGTGCAACCTATCCCATATATCCCTCCACCCCCAACACTCTGTACCAGTAACCTCCCCTGCCATATTTACCAAAAGAACATTCCCACCATTGTAATTTTGACCACAGTCCTGCAAATCCCCAGAGTGGACCTGTTCCTTCCTCCAGCCCTCCCCCTGTTCCATGGATAGTCCAACCCAACCCCCCCACCCTGCTCTCCTTCATTCCATCACTGTCAAACCCAATCACACCACTGTACCACTATCACTGCCATCTACTGCCAAACCACCCCCTGCCACCTTATCATAGGTATTGCCCATATTGAGTATTGACTCACCACACTCTATTCCCTTTCTGTTTCCTGATAACCTATCTTCCAGATTCTAGCTCTATGAGTCTGCTCAATTTGCTTAAGTCATATTAGTGAGGTCATGTAATACTTGTCCTTCAGTGACTGGCTTACTTCACTCAACAAAAGTTCTTCAAGATTCATCCATGTTGTTGTGAGTGTCAATACTTCATTCTTACAGCTGAGTAATATGGCATTGTATGTATATACCACATTTTGCTTATCAATTCATCTGTAGGTGGACACTTGGCTTGCTTCCAACTTTTGGCAATAGTGAATAAAGCTGCTATGAACATTAGTGTGCATATATCTGTTCACGTCCCTGCTTTCATTTCTTCTGGGTATATATCCAATAGTGGGATTGCTGGATCATATGGCAGTTCTATAGTTACCTTCCTGAGGAACCACCAAGTGGAAGCCACTAGAACTGCCCCTGCATAGCAAAAAAGTAAATCAAAAGCAATACCAGATTCCTGGAGGGATTGCAGAGATTAGTGCCACAATCAAGGATCTGAAGAATCTGAAGGATGTGTGATTCCCTCCACATCCCCATTCAACTCTCCTATTTGTCCTGTACAGAAAACAGATGGATCTTGGAGGATGACAGTAGATTATTGTGAACTTAAACAGGTGGTGACTCCAATCACAGCTGCTGTCCCAGATGAGCAAATCAACACATCCCCTGGTACCTGGTATGCAGCTACTGATCTGGCAAATGCTTTTTTCTCAATTGCCATTAGTAAGGACCACCAGAAACAGTTTGCTTTCAGCTGGCAAGGCCAGCAATATATCTTCACTGTCCTGCCCCAGGGGTATATCAACTCTTCAGCCCTATGTCATAATATTGTCCACAGGGAACTTGATCACCTCTCCCTCCCACAAGACATCACACTGGTCCATTATATTGATGATATCATGTTGATAGGACCTAACGAGCAAGAAGCAGCAAAGACTCTAGACTTATTAGTAAGGCATTTGCATGAGAGAGGATGGGAGATAAATTTAACAAAAATACAATGGCCTTCCACTTTGGTGAAATTTCTAGGTGTCCAGTGGTGTGGGGCATGTAAAGATATCCCTTCTAAAGTGAAGAATAAGCTGTTGCATCTGGCTCCTCCTGTGTCCAAAAAGGAGGCAAAACACTTAGTTGGTGTCTTAGGATTTTGGAGACAACACATTCCTCATTTGGGTGTGCTACTCCAGCCCACTTATTGAGTGATCAGAAAAGATGCTAGTTTTGATTGAGGACTGGAACAAGAGGAGGCTCTGCGATAAGTCCAAGCTGCTGTGCAAACTGCACTACCACTTGGGCCATATGATCCAGCAGATCCAATGGTGCTGGAAGTTTCAGTGGCAAATAGAGATGCTGTCTGGAGCCTTCGGCAGGACCCTATAGGAGAATCACTATGCAGACCCTTAGGATTTTGGAGCAAAGCCCTGCCATCTTCTGCCAATAACTACTCTCCTTTTGAGGAACAGCTTTTGGCCTGCTACTAGGCCTTAGTAGAGACTGAACGCTTAACCATGGACCATCAATTTACCATGAGACCTGAGTTGCCTATTACAAGCTGTGTATTGTCTGACCCACCAAACCATAAAGTTGGGCATGCACAGCAGCACTCCATAATAAAGTGGAAGTGGTATATACGAGATAGGGCTCTAGTGAGTCCTGAAAGCACAAGTAAGTCACGTGAGGAAGTAGCCCAAATGCCTATGGTCACCACCCCTGCCATGTTACCTTCTCTTTCCCAGCCCACAGCTTTGGCCTCTTGGGGAGTCCCTTACAATCAGTTGACTGAGGAAGAAAAAACTTGGATCTGGTATACAGATGATTCTGCACGATATGCAGGTACCACCTGAAAATGGACAGCTGCAGCACTGCAGCCCTTTTCTGGGATATCCCTGAAGGACAGTGGTAAGGGAAAATCCTCTGAGTGGGCAGAACTTCGAGCATTGCACCTGGTTGTTCATTTTGCTTGGAAAAAGAAATGGCCAGAGGTGCATTTGTACACTGATTCATGGGCTGTTTGTTGCCAATGGTTTGGCTGGATGGTTAGGGACTTGGAAGGAACATGATTGGAAAATTGGTGACAAGGAAGTCTGGGGAAAGGTAATCGATAGATCTTTCTGAGTGGGCAAAAAAACATGAAAATATTTGTGTCCCATGTGAATGAATGATCACCAGAGGGTGACTTCAGCAGAGTAAGATTTTAATAATCAAGTGGATAAGATAACACTTAGACACTCCTGTCATTGCCCAATGGGATCATGAACAAAGTGACCATGGAGGTATGGATGGAGGTTATGCATGTGCTCAGCAACAAGGACTTCCCCTCACCAAAGCTGTCTTGGCTACAGCCACTGCTGAGTGCCCAATCTGCCAGCAGCAGAGACCCACTCTCAGCCCTGAAATGGCACCATTCCCCGAGGTTATCAACCTGCTACCAGGTGGCAGGTTGATAACATTGGATCACTTCCAGCATAGAAGGGGCAGTGATTTGTTTTAACTGGAATAGACACATACTCCGGATATGGATTTGCATTTCCTACATGCGATGCTTCTTCCAAAACTACCATCCATGGACTTACTGAATGTCTTATCTACCACTATGGCATTCCACACAACATTGCTTCTGATCAAGGAACCCATTTCACAGCAAATGATATGTGGGAATGGGCACATGCCCATGGAATTCACTGGTCTTACCATGTTCCCCATCATCCTGAAGCAGCTGGATTGATAAAACGGTGGAATGGTCTTTTGAAGCCTCAATTACAGTGCCAACTAGGTGGTAATACCTTGCAGGGCTGGGGCAGTGTTGTCCAGGAGGCTGTGTGTGCTCTAAATCAGTGTCCACTCTATCGTGCTGTTTCTCCCATAGCCAGGATTCAGGGGTCCAGGAATCAAGGGGTGGAAATGGGAGTGACACCACTCACTATTTACCCCTAGTGATCCACAAGGAAAAGTTTTGCTTCCTGCCCCTACAAACTTAAGCTCTGCTGGTCTACAGGTCTTAGTTCCAAAAGGAGTGCTTCCACTAGGGAACACAACAATGATTCCATTGAACTGGAAGTTAAGACTTCCACCTGACCACTTTGGGCTCCTCTTACTTCTGAATCAACAGGCAAAGAAGGGAATTATTATACTAGCTGGGATGATTGAGCCTGACTATCAAGGGGAGATAAGACTGTATCTACATAATGGTGATAAAGGAGAGTTTTCCTGTAATACAGGAGATCCTCTAGGGTGTCTCTTAGTACTGTCATGCCCTGTGATTAAAGTCAATGGAAAATTGCAACAACCCAATCCAATCAGGACTAACAATGGCCCAGAATCTTCATGAATGAAATTTGGGTCACTCTACCAAGCAAAGAACTACAGCCAGCTGAAGTTCTTGCTGTGGGTAACAGGAACATGGAATGGATAGTGGAAGAAAGTAGGATAAATATGAACTTCAACCATGTGACCAGTTACAGAAATGAGGACTGTAATAGTCATGAATCTTTTTCCTTGTTTTGAGTATGATTGTATATATACATAAAACAAATATCTTTGTTTTCTTCCCTAACCTTTTCCCTTATCATATGACAAGTTGTATTTGTTTCATATCATAATATTTAAGGATGTCAAGTTTGAGTGAATATTACCCAAGGACTTGCACCCTATTCTGTATGGAATTAATGTGTTCCAGTTTTATGCAGGAGAGTTGAACATTGTTAGGAGGAAATATATATATATACATGTCTGTTATTGTTTTTACTTAGAGACCAAGTACGGTTTAAGGTCATGTATATGGTTGCCAAGTTGACAAGGGGTGGACTGTGATGGTTAGCCTAATGTGTCAACTCGGCCAGGTAATTGTATCCAGTTGTTTGGTCAAGCAAGCACTGGGCTAATTGTAATACAAGGACATTTATGGACTTTAGTCATCAGTGAGTTTACTGCATAGATGGCTGATTACATCTATGATCAACCAGGGAGATTGCCGTCAGCAATGAATGATGTTTTATCCAATCAGTTGAATGCCTTAAAAGGGGAAGTGATTTCAGCATTCAGAGAGAATTTCCCAGCTTGTCTTTGAACAGCCATCGTTTCCCAGAAACTCATCAAGGACCTTCACTGGACTTTCATCGGAGCCCCTGGTTTGCAGCCTACCTGGGGAATCTGGACTTGTGCATAGAACGATCACGTGAGAGAATCTTATAAAATCTCCTACTATTTACAGATATCTCCTGTTGATTCTGTTTCCCCAGAGAACCCTGACTAATATACCATCCTCCACAATGGCTGCACCATTCTACATTTCCACCAGCAATGGATGAGTGCTCCCTTTCATCCACATCCTCTCTAACACTTATAGTTCTCCGTTTTTTCAAATTGCTGCCAGTCTAATAGGTGTAAGATTATATTTCATTGTAGTTTTGATTTGCATTTCCCTGATAACTAGTGATGTTGGGCAACTTTTCATGTGTTTTTTAGCCATTTGTATTTCCTCTTTGGAAAAGAGTCTATTTAAATCTCTTGCCAAAATTTTTAATGGGTTGTTTGTCTCTTTATTTTCGAGATGTGGAATTTCTTTTTATATGCTGGATATTCGGCCCTTATCAGACAAATGGTTACCAAATATTTTCTCCCTGTGAGTGGGCTGCCTTTTCACTTTCTTGACAAACTCCTTTGAAGTGCAAAAGTTTTCATTTTAAGGAGATCCCATTTATCTATTTTTTCTTTCATTGCCTGCACTTTGGGTGTAAAATTTATGAAACCACTTCCTACTACAAGATCCTGTAGATAGTTCCCTACATTATCTTCTAGGAGCTTTATGGTCTTGGCTCTTATATTTAGATCTTTGATCTATTTTGAGTTAATTTTTGTATAGGGCTTGAGATGGTGATTCTCTCCCATTCTTTTGGATATCGTGATATCCAGTTCTCCAAGCACCATTTATTGAAGAGGCCATTCTGTCCCAGTGAGCATACTTGGTGGCATTGTTGAATATCAGTTGATTGTATAAGTGAGGATCTATATCAGAACTCTCAATTCGGTTTCATTGGGCAGTATGTCTATCCTTATACCAATACCATGCCGTTTTGACCACTGTAGCTTTGTAGTATGTTTAAAGTCAGGTAGTGTGATTCCTCCAATATCCTTTTCCTTTTTCAATATGTTTTTGGCTAATTGGAGTCCCTAGCTCTTCCAAATAGATTTCATAATTAGTTTTCCAATTTATTTTTTAAAATGCTGTTGTAATTTTTATTGGGATTGCATTAAATCTGTAAATCAATTTGGGTAGGACAGACATCTTAATAATGTTTAGTGTTCCAATCCATAAATATAGAATATTCTTTCATTTAAGTCTTCTTTGATTTCCTTTAACAAAGCAGTGTAATTTCTGTGTACAAGTCCTTTACATTTTAAAATTTATTCCTAGATATTTGATTCTTTTAGTTGCTATTGAAAATGGAATGTTTTTCTTGATTTTCTCCTCAGATTCCTCATTATTGGTGTAGAGAAATGCTACTGATTTTTGTTGTTGCTCTTACATCCTGCCACTTTACCAAACTCATTTATCAGTTTTAGAAGCTTTGTTGTAGATTTTTTCAGGGCTTTCTATGTATAGAATCATGTCATCTGCAAAGAGGGAAATTTTTACTTCTTCCTTTCAAATTTGGATGCCATTTATTTCTTTTCCTTGCCTAAGTATTTAGGCAAGTACTTCTAACACAATGTTAAGAGCAGTGACAGTGGGCATCCCTGTCTTGTTCCAGATCTTAGAGGGAAAGCCTTTAGCATTTCGTGATTGACTATGATGTTAGCTGTGGGTTTTTCATATACACACTTTATCATATTGAGGAAGTTTCCTTCTATTCCTACCTTCTGAAATGTTTTCATCAAGAAAGGATGTATTTTGTCAAATGCATTTTCTGCATCAATAAAGATGATCATGGGATTTTTTCCCTTTTATCTGTTAATGTGCTGTGTTACATTGATTTTCTTATGTTGAACCATCCTTGCATACCAGGGATGAAACCCACTTGATCATGGTGTATAATTCATTTGACATGTTGTTGAATATGATTAGCAAGTATTTTGTTAAGATTTTTAGCATCTAGATTCATTAGAGATATTGATCTGTTGTTTTCTTTTCCTGTGGCATCTTTATGTGGCTTTGGTATTAGGGTGGTGTTGGCATCATAGAATGAGTTAGGCAATGTTTCTTCCACTTCTTTTTTTTTTTTTTTTTTTTA